>JAHWFP010096736.1:0-11140 GCA_023313725.1 Lithobius niger
GACCCATGTTTATAGGACTTTTTCTTCTTATCTTTGATCACACAGCGGACCCTCAAAATATTTGACACCAATTTCCTAACACCCTGTATACGCGGAAGGCGACCAGCGCGAACTGTTAATAAGGCAGGCGGAATGTTATAAGGCAGGTCGGGTGTCCCTTTAATGATAAATAAATAAATAAATAAAGAAATACAGCTACAAACCTATTTAGGTTTACAACTGTATTTCTTTATCACTTTTCGATCCCATTTTGTTTTCCGTCCGGTCTATATTAATAAGATGTTTAATTTTGGTTTCATGCTCCTTTAAAACACACTTTTTCTACATAGTTTTTAATCATAGGTCGCATGGCGTTTACGCCTCTGGGCTATTTAAACAATACGTAATCTTGTTGTAACAGATACTATCTCACCAAAACAAAAACTTGTTAAGCTCTTTGATTAAAATCAGATAATAGGCGTCTGATAAGAAAAAAAAAAAGTGCTCCTTTTCTAGCAAATGGGCGTCGGACGAAATCTAACTACAAATGATTGTCGAATACCTGCCTAAATAAAAAATCTGAAAAAATCATCGAAACGGAATATCGCATAATGGATCATCGCATAAGGAATAATCCTCTAACTGCACAAAATATGGCTGTGGTTTCTGATGTTATATGCGTAGCCGCAGCGAACGCGGCAGTGCGAACGAGGGAGGGAGTTAGACGATTTCCATTATACGAATTCCGCGTTCAACAATTTTCATTTATATTGTTATACTGTATACGTTCTTCCAATTGTTGCCGAACATGGCGCGGCCAGTTAGGCAAGCGCTGCTGGCGATGAAGGAATCTGGACTTTTGACGAACGATGAGGTTTTTCGTGGCGTTGTGTCGGTGGAGAAGTACCATGAAGTGTGGAAGCGTGCGGAAGGACTTGGTTTGGACGAAACTGATTTGAATCTGTATGGTGTTGTGGCTAGGGTCGGTGATGATAGTCAGGTTTTGGGCTTAGTGCCGGGAACTGGTAACAATGGCGAGGTGGACAATGCACAAGGACTCAACGACAACAATATGGATATTGGCAACAATATAAGCAATGTCCCTGCTGGAGTTGTAGTGGATGGTGTGTACCGTCGTGGTTCAAAATCGTCGTATGTGGAGGCAGTGGTGCAACAGGGTCGTCATAATGTAGAGGACTCAGGTGAAATGTTAGGGGGTTCGTACAGTGTGGAGCAGGAGATACCCCGGGATTTGGCCTGGTTACGGAAATTGTACAAGGGTAGTTTATCCAATGTGGCAATGGAACTGTCAGTGGTGTTTCTGGCGGAGCAAGCAGGAATTCCATACTTCATCCATCATGTTCGAGATGCCCTGGCCCCACTCGTTGATTTGCGCCGTGTTAGTGGTATTGGGTGGCTCCGGGCAAACAATGCTATACAAGTGCAGTTTGTAGACAGCGAAGCAAAGCGTCAGGTTCTGAAAGCAGGTAATGTCCAGTTAGGCGGTCATCGGGCAGCGATCTATGACCTTCAAGAACGAGCCCTTCGTTTTAAGATTCACTGGCTCCCCTTGGATGTGCCAGATGTGGCTATTGTGAGGGCTCTGTCACAGTATGGGGAGGTTGTGGGTTTGACTCATGAGCTCTACTCACTTGAGGGACTTCGGCACTGTCGCACAGGGGTGCGTAGTGGCGTGTTGAAACTCAGGGATATGACGGTGGTTGATGATGTGCCAGATGTCGTTGGAGTCCTCGGGATTGCGGCTCTCCTAGCAATCGCTGACAGACCTCCCAAGTGCCTCAAGTGTCACCAGAGAGGTCACGTGAGACGTACGTGCGGCATGGTTTACTGTAGGGGGTGTAGGGGCCTGGTACCTCGAGACCCCCCTTGTGTTCATTTGGCTCCTCCAAGGAAAGATGTGCCAGCGACAGTTGTGTGTGTGCCTGGGGCTGATGGTCCTTCCACGGAGGGCCCCTCTGCCTTGCCGTCCTCTCCGGAATGGGTGGTTCAGCGTGGGTCTCGCAGGCGCAAAGCATCTGTCTCACGGTCGGCGCTTGCAGCGTCGCCACCTCAAAACAAAGTGGTGGCCGTGGACCAGAATCGCTTCTTGGTGCTAGAAGACAACGAGTCGTCGAGTGGTCGGCCTATGGATGACGTCTGTGACGGTGGCAGGGTTTGTGATCAACTTGTTGCAGAGTTAGCAGACAGTGGGCATTCTACAAAAGTGGACCCACGGTTGGGTGTGGAGAATGGTATTCAGGCCAGTGGTGGTGCCCTGATTGGTGTTCAAGAATGTGAATGTGGGGGTGAAGCTGGGGAAAACTTGGGTGCAGTTTTGGGTTTTACCCCAAATGTGGAGGAATGCCATCCAAGTGCCAGTGCGAATGCAACTGTTGACGAATGTCATAACGCGAGTAGTGCTGCAGGTGTTACTGCAAATCTAAGTCGCACAGTTGGTGCAGAGTACAAAGTGCCTGGTTTTGGGGAGCGTGTTTCGGGCGCTGTTTTGTATGCATCCCACACTGTGGACGAAAGCTGTGCTAATGGGAGTGTAATTTCTAGTGTGAGTGTGGATTTAAATGCAAGTGTTGGCGCAAGTGTTAGTTGGGCATCTGCAGTTGAATGTGAGGTGCTAAAACATACGCTCGATACGTCGGGCAGTGGTATTTTGGCTAGTGGTTCGTGTGGGGTGCCATGCAGTGATGGAGAGTTGTGCGATAGCATGGAAGTGGTTACTAGTGTTAGTTCTGGTGGCACAGAAGGTGACAAAGAGCTTCTGGAGGTTCCGGTGTCGCCGTAGTGTTGTAGAGTCTGACTTGTTGTTTTCACCCTGTGTGTATGGAATGCGAGGGGGGTGACAAACAAGTGGGAGGATGTGGAGACGTTAAGCTCAAAGGTTGATGTTTTGGGTCTGGTAGAATCAAAGCTCGCGCCGGGGGTCGTTCCGTATTTGAATGGGTTTGTTGGTGTTGCAGGTGTTGGTCGTTCGGGAATTAGGGTGTATTCCCGTGACCAGGTCCCAATTTGCGCCCATCCACCCCTTCCCTACTGTCGTGGGGTTGATGCATGTGTTGTTCGGATTTGGATTGGGGGGGAGTGGGTTACGGTGGGCGTTGTGCATGTGACGGAGACTGTGGTTAGGGATGAATGGGAAGGATGGGTGTCGTCTTTAATTGCCCCAGTTGTTGTAGGGGGGGATTTCAATGCACACCACTGGTTGTGGGGAAGCGCTAATTGTAGTACTAGGGGTCGCACCTTGGCTGGTAGTTTGGATCGGCTGGGCTTGACTGTGATTCAGGATGGGTCGCCGACCTTCATCCGAAGGTATAGGGGAACAATTCAGGAGTCGGTGCTTGACTTATTTTTCTGCACTAGTAGTCTGGCCACAAAGGTTGGGTTTGAGGTTTCAACTGATTTGCGGGGGAGCGATCACTTCCCTGTTGCGCTTTCTTGGGGTACAGGGGGAAGGAGGGTTCTTGACAGCCACACTCGGGCAGCCTGTCCTGTGATTGACTCTGGTGATTTTGGGCCCTGGGTGAGGAAGTGGGTTAGAGGGAGGGGTAGAAGGGGAGGAGGGGGTTTGGGTAGGGTGTCTGGCAGACGAAATGCTGTCTGGTGGACTCATGCCTGCGTCCTGGCGGTTAGGGACAGGCGTCGGGCGTGGCAAAGGTTTCAGCGGTGTCGCAGTGATGTCAGGTGGTTTGAATTTGTGGGTATCGCACAGGAAACGAGGTTCATCCTCCGAAAGGAGAAAGCTCGGTTTGGGGCCAGGCTCTGTGCTAGGGTTTCTGAGGGCCTGCCAATTTCTAAGGTCTGGGCAATGGTGAGACCACAGGATGCCCGTCCAGCTTTGGCCTGGGTGTTTGGTGGGGGTGATGTCCTGCGCGGTCCTAGAATGGCCGAGGCCTTTAATGAGAACTTCGCCACTGTGTTTGACTCCCCCAAGGGGCTTCCCCCACCGGGTGGATGTGCCGTGGGCAGGATGGATGGTACGGACTCTGCACTTACTAGAGTGGAGTTCTCTGCTGCACTAGCAGCTTGCCGGGTCGGCAGGGCAACGGGCATAGACGGGATCTCGTATGAGGATCTTCGGGCACTGGGGGATGAGGGCAGCAGTGAGTTGCTTGGGTACTTCCAGAGCCGGTTCGATGGGGGTCCACTCCCACGGTCATGGTTGTTTTCGATCCTGACCCCGGTGCTGGGCAGGGGTAAGGTCCGGTCGGCTGTTACCAGCTATCGTCCGATCGCCCTTCTGTCCTGCGTTCGTAAAGTGTATGAGAGGATGCTGGTGAACAGGTTAGTGTGGGAGGTGGAGGGTTCTGGGCGCTTGTACAATGCCCAGTTTGGTTTTCGCAAGCATCGGGGTGCGCAGGATGCTATGTTGTTCCTGGAGTCTGGGATACGCGAAGCATGGCTGAATGATTGCTTTGCCGTGGTCGTGTTTCTAGACATCAGGGCAGCATATGATATGGTGGATGTGCTGTGGGTGGGGCATGAGCTTTCTGTGTTGGGGGTCAGTGGCAAGTTGTCGGCAGCGGTCCTCGCGCTGCTTGGGCAACGGGCTTTTGCTACAAGGGTAGGGTCCTGTTGGTCGGGGGTGAGACACACTGATCGGGGCCTGCCGCAGGGCAGCTGCCTCAGCCCTGTCCTCTTTGCCATTGTTATTAACTCTGTCCTCGTGGAGCTGAGTCAGGATATTAACGTGGTGGCGTACGCCGATGACGTAGCGGTCTGGTTGACTGGCAAGGATCTGCCAATGGTTCTAGCAGCCCTGGAGGCTGCCATTGATCGGGGTTCTAAGTCTCTTGCTGCCAGGGGGTTGCAATTGGCTGGAGCCAAGACCGAACTTATGGTTTTCAGGCGGGGGCAGGCTGTTGAGGCAGCTCTTCGGGTAAATGGGGCTCTGGTCCGGTCCTCCGAGAAGGTCCGGTACCTGGGTTTTTTGGCTGGATCCACGCCTGACGTGGGTGCATGACGTGGCTGCTGTTCGTAGGAATGTGGCGACTAGGCTGAGTGTGCTCAAGTCACTTGCTGGCAACAGGTCTGTTGCGAAGCGCAGCACGCTTGTTAACCTCTATAGGGTTTATTTACGGTCTTGTGTAGATTTTCATGCTCCACTACTGGTGTCATCGCGACAGGCCATGGAAGGGTTGCAGGTGGCGTTGAACGATGGTCTCCGTGTGGTCACTGGCTGCCTGCCTTCGACGCCGGTTTATGCTCTCCATATTGAGGCGGGAGAGACACCAATTTTGTTTCGTGCTAAGGAATTGCTGGTGCGACTTTGTCAGCGTGCCATTGCAAGGGGCCGGTTGGACCCCCTTGGCCGTATCATTGTAGACTATGGGCTGTTGGCACAGGGGGCCAGGGAGTTGCTCGGTGCCCCAGGGATGGGTGCTTCCCTTGTGAGGCAAGTGGGCTTAGGTGCCCTTCCCTCGCCGATGTTTGTTCATCCTCCGGCTCCGTGGGTGTGGTGTGGCACTGCGGCGTTGGCTGTGTTGGACCCAAGGGTCCCAGCTCGCCTGCCGGATTCATGTGCCCAAGTTTTCTGTGATGCGTCTTATCTGCCTCCAGGGAGCGGGGGTGTGGGTGTGTGTATCCCTGAGCTTCGGCTGGAGTACGGGTTTACGCTGCGCGTTCTCCCATCGGCCTTTGTGGGGGAATTAGTAGCGATTTCGGTGGCCATTGATATTGGGGCGGACCAGCATTTTCCGGAGTTTTGTGTGTGGACGGACTCGCTTGCGGGACTAGGGTTCTTGGCGAGTTGTTTCCGCTCGGTGCAGTGCTCACACCCGATTGCGCTGGAGGTAGGATGGAAAGTGTTTACTTTATGGCTCAGGGGTGTGCGTGTGTCTATTGGTTGGGTGAAGGGTCACGCAGGGGTGTTTGGCAACGAGTTGGCTGACAGTTTGGCCCGCCAGGGATCCTGTGGAGAGTCTAACGAGCTGTCGTATGTTGTGGGCCCTCGGGATTTGCGTCCGGCGGTTGCTAGGGTTATTCGAGACGAGTGGGAAGCTGCCTGGGCTGTCAGCACGACGGGGAGACAGCTCTTCTCTGTTCATCCCTCTACGTCTGCGCCGCGTTGCTTGAACGCTCTCTCACGTCGAGATGCGGGTATGGTGTCACGCCTTCGTACTGGGCATGCTCTTCTCCGGGCTCACCTCGCCCACCTTGGTTGGGTCCGGACACCTATGTGTGAGTGTGGTGGTGGACCGGAAACTGTCCGGCACTTTCTTTTAGACTGTCCGCGCTGGGCTTTCCAGCGTCGTTTTGTGGTCGACGGGGAAGGGGACCCTTTGCAAGGAGTTCTGGGGGTTGCACCGCATGGCCCCACAGGTAGGGGGTCCCTGGGCCGGGTATTAGGGTTCTGCCGGGCTACGGGACGGTTTGTGTTGTAATAGAATTACTCACGCTTGGGTCCGTCCCCCCCCTCGTGTTCTCAGGGGTACCTAGAGTTAGCCGGCTTCTTGGGTTTCATGGAGTCAGCCGGTCTGTTTGTTTGTATTAGTCTGTAAGTAGTTTTTAGTTTATTTGTAAGTTTGTGAGCGAATGGCTTGGGGGCCTTATCGGCTCAATAAAATATCAATCAATCAATTCTTCCAATTATGCGGTTTTCCAGTTAGGCGATCATCCCTCACCCCACTAGCAAAGTCACTTTAAAAAACACTTTAAAATTGCTTGAAAAAAAACTTCTTTTTCAGCTGGATTTAAAACATTCCCAAAAAATGGGGTGGGAAACAGTTAAGGACGTTGGGTGTGAGAAAGAAAATTGCATGAGTGCTATTTTTAATTTTATGTTTTTTGTTGGGGGGGGGGGGGGGGGGGGGGGGGGCCGGGGGGAACCCAAAGGATAATTTTTCGGTTCGACACCCCCTGACTAAAATTTGTAGCTGCTGCCTCCTCAGTAAAGCGATTCTAGCATCGTCTCTGCACCGAAAGATAGTTCAAAGGTTAAATGAAAAATTTAAAAATTCCTTACTCCGCAATTTTCAAGTATATCAATTAACGTTTGAATTCTTAGTCGGTGGGATTAACTTGGCGAAATAGCTTTATCACGATTTCAGATGGCTGATAAGGTTGGCAGGAATCTTTAGCAAGTTTTGTTTTGGGGAGATATCACATTTTTCTTAGCAATTACGACATGAAAAGCCGAAAATCCAGTTTTACGGTCCTTTTTTTCGTTTAGCTTTAATAGGTTTTCATTACTAAGTTTACGTGAGTGTCTTAGTCTTTTTCGAGAAGTCCATTGAATTCACTTTATTTAGCAGTGGGAAAGGTAACAATTCTTCATTCATATTGTTGTTGTCATGCTGCGTATTTAAGTCTTCGTGTTTATTATTTGTAAGCAAAATATGTTCTTTGTAGGCTCGAGCTCATATCGCTTGAGGCATATCAACGATACTGGGTTTTCCACTTGGATTTCACCAGTTAAATTGTCCCTCGCATCGTCGTGGAGCAGATAACCTAGTTTCGGTTCGTACTCCCTAAAAAAAAACAATAATCAACAAGAAAATCCTGGGTTTTCCGCTTGGATTTCTTCAGCTAAATTGTCCCTCTCATCGTCGTGGGGCAGATAACCCTGTTTGAGTTTGTGCTCCCTAAAAAACAATCAACAACAACGAAATCCTAGGTTTTCCACATGGATTTCTTCAGCTAAATTGTCCATCTCATCGTTTTTGGGAAGATAACCCAGTTTGGGTTTATGCTCCCTAAAAACAATCAACAACAACAAAATCCTGGGTTTTCCGCTTGGATTTTTCTAACTAAAGTGTCCCTCTCATCCTTGTTGGACAGACAACCCAGTTTTGATGTGTGCTCCCTAAAAAACTCAACAACAATAAAAATCCTGGGTTTTCCGATTGGATTTCTTCAGCTGAATTGTCCCTCTCATCGTCGTGGGGCAGATAACCTAGTTTGGGGTCGTGCTCCGTAAAAGCAAAACAACAGCAACAACAAAATGCACTTCGCTTTCTCTATTCTGGTCTGTGTTGTTCGGTGTTGCTGCACCCAACATTGGTGTGAAACTCATTATTGACCTTGGTGTAAAACTCATTGGTGCTATGCAGCGTGTCCATAGGTTGGGTCCCGGGTCACGGTGTTGCTTCTGGTAACGGCATAGCGGATGATCTTCCTTGATGCAGCAAAAGCCTTCGAATGTGGTGAAAGTAGTGCTCGATTATTGGGACTTCACGGTCTTTCAGGAAGAGGTTTAATAAGCTGTGGCATGTGAGAAGATGAGTGGTTTGATGATGCCACAGTTAGGCATATATTTAACCTACATTTGTCAGTTTCAGTCCCGAGGATGCTATACAGGCTCCCAAAAT
The DNA here is from genome assembly GCA_023313725.1 of Lithobius niger. Lineage (NCBI taxonomy): Eukaryota > Metazoa > Arthropoda > Chilopoda > Lithobiomorpha > Lithobiidae > Lithobius > Lithobius niger. The sequence continues at coordinate 8,301 of JAHWFP010096736.1, forward strand.
TAGTCAACATTGCTTTCTAAGGCAGGCTAATCTCAATGACTTTGAGTCGAAGTTGGATTATAGACGTACAGGTTTGGGATTGACGACGCAGTTGGACGACTGGGTAAGCCCACATTGCATGTGTGGGTTAGGGGCGGAGACAGTGGAGCATCTCCTCATGGACGATGTGCTATATAAGGCAGCAGTGGATTTCGCTTTTCTCTGCTTAAAAATCGTTCTTAGAGGTTCTTGGATTCTCACCTCATGCGGGGAAGATTCAACTCAGAAGTAAAGTTCTGTTCGTTGTCTGGACGATTATTGTAATCAGGTTTTGTAACTAGTTTTTTTTTTTTTTTGTCTGAAGGATTGTTTTGTTGCATGGGGCTGGTGGCCCAATGGGTACAGCTCCGGAAATAAAACAAACAAAATTCTGTTACTCTAGTGTATTTAGACTGATTGGTAACTTTGAATTTACGCTTCCCCTAACCTTAAATCAGCAAGGCACTTTCCTTGGTTAAACTATAGCTATCTGCAAATATTCAACTTAACGCACCGAATGGAAGAATTTAATTTTGTGAAATCAGGTACCCAGCAATTAAACTGGCAAATATTAACGTTATACAAACCTTTTTTTCAACAAGAAAACGTTAACCTGTGCCACCAACCTGGCCACGTTAACCGTTAACCTGTGCCACCAGTAACTTTTATGTTGTCAGATGACCAAAGTCTCCCAAATAATCGAAGTTCCGGTCTTTTCGGTCGCATTGTTATTTTCTTCAGATGCCTAAAAACAGCCAAACTACCTTAGCTGTAAAAGCACAAGTATCTAGTGGTCACTATGCTCATAAAGTGATCTGGATAGGATAGGATAGGACGGAGGTTAATGTTATCGTTAAATCTGGGCAGCGACACAGTAACGTGTCGTAATTATTGTAATCCTTGCTTTGCTTGACATTCATAAAATAGCAAAATGTTGACGTTTTTCTTTGTAATTGAAGTTTGGCACACAGCATGAAACACAATCTATGTGAACGTTTTGTCCACTAAAGTGAACATTATCAACGCACTAGACTGGACAAAACCAGAGTGGCTTAAAAGGACATTCCTCCCAGCACTATTTTTCTCGATCCTCCACATCAAGTACAGCCCCCAAAGTTTTATTTACTTACCGTTAGTCAATCCCTAGCTAAAAATCCGTTTTAAAATGTGGCGTCTACGAGATTTTCTGTTGAATATTGGTAACTTCATTTACTGCGTCCCGCACGTATATGATCCTTTGCTCGCCTATAATAACCATGACGTTTCATTGTTTCCGATTGTGACGACACAGTTTTTGTGCCAATGATGTCACGTGACCCGCAATTCGTCTGCTAGGCCAGGCGTCGTTCATGTGATCACGAGAGACATGGGCGGAAGTGACGTTGTAGTATTACTACGGCGAATTTATCGACGGCAGCACGCGGACACGTGACTGCGCGTGGCTGTTACAAGGTAGGCCGGATGTTGCTTTAAATATACGTAGAAAATGATAATTAAAAAACCATCACATAAGTTACTCAATCAGTTTTAGATGGGCTGTCCGCTAGATTTTACACACTTAAGTCAAGCAGTCACTACAATATATCTATTTATATCTATTGTCCATATCCCATTAAATTCATTCTACATAAGAAAAGCTCTCGTTACTGCGTGGCTTGCTTGCTGTATGTGTAACGCTCCCAGGATGCCATGCGAGAATGAATAACGTTGGGGGAAGGGATGGCGAAAGAACGGTGTAGTTGATAGAGGGGGGAAGAATAGGTGTCGGTGTTGGGGGAGAGGAGGGGAAGTTATTGGGACAGAAGTACATCGAACTAAAGGTACATCATAGTGAAAGGAGGAAAGAAACTTTTAAAAATAAATGATGCAACAGAAAGAACATGACACCGTAACGGTTGTGCACAATATTGTGATCAAGGGTTTGGAATATTTCAAGGTTCGAGGTAAAAATAATAGTTATTATTTATTTTAATGCATCAAAAATCCCAAAATAGACAGATTGCGAAATTTATTCTGAATGTAGGTAAAAGGTTCAGAAGAAACCTGTACCGGATAACAAAACTTATCGTCAGAAATTTATGCTAGTCTAAAAATCAGGGAGAACCCCAAACAAAAGACTCAAATAAAACAAAGATGCTTTTACAATTTGAGACTAAACAACACAGGCACAAGCATTCGGGGAATACTTAGCTAGTGTTTTTACAATCCATGATTTACAGAATACTGATGAAACTTTTATTGGTGATTCATCATCACTAACTTCAGATTGTTTTAGCTATCTTCAGGTCACTAGACAAGAAGTTTACACGGAACTAATCTGTTCCTTAGTGGTTAAAGCTAAAAGTCCAGATAACATACCGTTCATTTTTATTCAGAAATGTGCCTGGAAATTCCCATTTTCATTATTGTTTTTATTCAATGAATCACTTTCCAGCTGGTATTTTTCCAGCTTGCTTAAAATCCGCCAATCTTATTCCATCTTTCAAAAAGAAGACTCTAATAATGTAGAAAACGACATGCCAGTCCCTCTTCTCATGTTGTGAGATAATTTTGCTTAAACATTTATACAAATATGTAAAAAAAGAACTTACAGACTCACAGAATAATATTATGGAAAATAAATCAACCACTACTAATCTATCCTCATTTTGGATCCACGTTGCTGATGCAATTGAGGAAGGAAACCGCATTGAAACTGTCTGTACGGATTTCAGCAGAGCCTTTGATACAGTTTCGCACGATTTCCTTTTACAGAAATTAGCTAAACCGCACGACTTCCTTTTACAGAAATTAGCTAAACCGCACGATTTCCTTTTACAGAA
>JAHWFP010096751.1:0-14060 GCA_023313725.1 Lithobius niger
CTAAAACAAAACCCACAAGGGTGAAAGAACCCGCCAAGATTCAGCCATTCAAAGTAGTCATATCAGAGACAAAAAGGCTGCCACCAAGTTACTACATTAGTTGCCAAGCTAATCCCTCCGAGTATCCGTAGCAATGGTCAAGTTTTTGATTTAACGTGTGAGGTAATAGTCGGTGGGATTAGCTTGGCAACTAATGTAGTGACTTGGTGGCAGCCTTTTTGGCTCTGGTATCACTTATTTGAATGGCCGAAACTTGGCGGGTTCTTTCACCCTTGTGGGTTTTGTTTTAGATATCACTTCTTTTGTAGTTTTTTTTTTTTTGTAGCGTCTTATTTTTGCCACTACCCATTTATTTACTATCTGGCCAAGTTTGGTCGAAAAATATTGAATACGAACGAAGATATTATTTTTTTTTTAGTTTTGCTGGAATGAGAACATCAATCATTTAAATGAAAGCGTTTGCCGATTTCTATTCAACTATCAACAATACGTAGCGCGTACTACGGATTTATTAAGAGCTTAGTGGCCCAAAGCCATGCATGCATGCGCGTGCATTTTATCAACAATGTTGTGTTGCCGATTATTGCTGGCAGTCCGTTTGCATTGTAACTCGTTGACACTAATAACGAGTAATACTTATTTTGATCACCGGTCGCGTTTTCCCAACATACAGAAAAATAGCATTACAAATGATTGTAATCTTTTTAGTTAATGCCTCCCCAAACGTCAAACCAAAAGGACGCACGTATTGGAGTTAAAAGAGTGCTAAATACCAAATTTCATTCGTGTCTGTCGCATAATTTATTTTATATGAGCGGAATTAGTCAGTATATAGTAGTCATTAGTCAGCTGAAATCAACGATCTTCACGCACTTTATTACCTTGATACAGTTTGTGCACTTGATTGAAATACAACTATTGCTTGTCAGGGCACAAAGACAGCCCATTTCCAACCATTTTTAAGCTGTTTCGCCGCATAGGTATTTATGCTCATCATCGTGACATACGCTCAACTCTGGTTTCAGATAAAGTACCAAAGCTAGTGGCCATGCAACAACAATGCAGGAGTTAAATAATGATTTTCTTACAATGATGTTACAATGAAGTGTGACAATTATTGAACTTGGCGGGTGGTCCTTGATCTGTCAACAGAATGATGTAATCCATAGTTATACTACCACTAGTGGAGTCGCTCGCTCGTTCCGCGTCGTCTCACTCCCCTTCCCTCGCTCCCCCCCCCCCTCATTTAATTTGCCGTTCGGTCGGTAGATGGCATCGTATGTTCGCGCTGCTGGCCGTTGCGTTCCGAGCGCAGCTACTATCTCAGCGGGCCTGGCTGCTATTCTTATAATTTGCCGTTCCGTCGGTAGATGACGGAGATGGCATCGTATGTCCTGCTTGCTGCAGATGGCTGTGTTGCGGATTTTGTGTAATTATATATATAGATTGTTTTCCCATCATGCTTTCCCGTTGTTGTACATGCATTGTTTTTTCTGATGTTCTGCATTGTTGCTGTTATTATTATACCTACACGATGGGTTAGGTTAGTTGAGGACGGTGTGGTAAGGTTAGTTGCGGCGAATTTCATCGAGTTGGAGACGGATTTCTTGCAGGAAACTAGTTTCATAGCTTTGCGATCATATTAAGGACGAAGCTGGGAATTATGCGAAGCCAACATCTAAAACACGAATGACGAAAAACACTTGACAAATTCATACATGTAGGATGCAAAATTACAGGAAATCGGATCAGCGGTAATGATAAAATGGAACGGCCTAATCCCTCCTGTTCTCAAACTTAAATTAAACCTTTCGAAGGCCTCACTCTTCCTTTTCAGCTTAAACTTGCCCCTCCATCGAAAATGTTTCATTTAAATTTAAAAACAAGCATTAAATTTAAAAACAAGCTGGAAAGGGCTTCTTTTTTTTTTTCTTTGTGTCGGACACAATCACAGCCTTTGCGTTTTTCAGCATTTTTCCAATATTGTTCAAAGAAAAGACGGCCAATCCAGTTCCCTTTTCGGTTAGGTCCGTGTAACGCTTCTGCTTCTGGTGACTGAAAGTATTTAACCGAATAAAGGTGATTTGAGCCCCGACAGTCACGGCCGGACCGTAAACCAGAACGGAATCCCGCCTTGGTCACGATGTGCCGACCGATCACTTTCTTTGTGCCGTCTGGCTTCGTCCGCGAACTTCCTGACGACTTTTCATCTATGTTCGATTCCTTGGTCCGACGGTGTTTCAAGACTGGTCGTTTTCGCGTTCGCGTTGGTGGATCTTGGGGGGGGGGGGGGGGATTGTGGTTTCTACATGTTTGCTGCATTCCTAAAAAAATGGGGCTAAAATGAGCCTACAAACGACAAGAGGCTAAAACCGGCCATCAAATATAGGGCTAAGCAAACAGATATTGACCTAATTATACAAATGGCCCCCTGCAGTATAGAGCGCCTTCATACTACTGTTTACTCTATAGCGTGTGGGTGAAAATAGTCCCGACGTTAACCATAGATTAGATAGTCAACTAGACGTCACATCTTACCTATTCCAAGCGTACGCTGGGGCCTTGTGATATAGTTGCGGCCTCTGCTATTTCTTTGCGTGCGAAGCAGCACGACGCCAAAGCATTATCAGAGGTATTAGCAGCCGCAGCTGCCGCCTGGACGCCGCGTGGGCTTGGCAGAGCTAAAATGCTATATCTATCTAACTGTCTAATCTATTTATTGCAAGTGATAAAAAAAAAGCACCAAACAGTGATACAAGATGTAAAAAGCCAATAAGGTGCACAAGTACACAATTAAAAATGCGACGTTTCGAGCCGGATACGACTCTTTCTCAAGCAATAATTAGCACAAGATTAAAAGTCAAAACAAATATTCCAATTTTGCACAAACTCGTAATTAAAATTTTTTTCCAACTAAGGGCCTTTGGCTTATAAACCCCAGCAGTCATCTCCACCAGCAATCACGACCTGCATTTGCACGAAGTAATGTCTGGGTTCTCTATTGCCACTTTTCACCATGGCTTAGGTTCATTTCTTTGTTATTTTAATTTTTTAGGTTTCAAATTTGTGTCCCTTGGTTGTGCTTTGTGGGTTCGCCCAGTGATGTTAATATGTTTCGACTTTTAGCCGTGCTAATTATTGCTTGAGAAAGGTCGTACCCGACTCGAAACTTCGCATTTTGAATTGTGTACTTGTGCACCTTATTGTCTTTTTATCTTTTAAATCTATTTATATTAACTATCCCCTGTCAAAACCTTCGTTTATGCACTAAGACAGCGAGCCAAAAATACAAACGAGTTCCAACTTTTAAGGCGGATTTACACAACGGCAATTTTCTCGCTCCGACTAGCTTTTTATTGGTTTAATACTAAATTTTCTTGCTACTTCACGCCTTTCTAGATGCCTGTACGTAGTAACCATGTCAACGACGCGAACGCAGATCTTCTCTTCGTGCTTCGTGACACGAATTACGATGCATGCGGCATGAGAGCGTCGATTTACGACTACAAGTAAACAATTTTTACTGCCGTACAAAACGGCGGAATGATTTCTAAAAGCCAGCATTCGATGGTTTGTTTTCGATTCGGTAACCCCGAAATGGACGTCATTTTGGATTTTGAATTCTCGCTGCGAGCATTCAGCTACGTTATTCTACCGTCGCCTGATCACTGCCAGAAGCTTTTCTTTGTGCGGGAAAAGCACATTTTGGAATTAGTGAGAAAAGGCAACAACGTTGTAGAATGGCATTACTGTTGCACTTTTGTTCTTTATCCTTGTTGCTATTTATAATACATTAAATTTTTGTTATGTGTTACCGCATTCATTTAGTAGAAACTGGAAACTAATCGTAAATAAATAGCAGTTGACCAGCAAATAGCGTTTGGCGAGCGCGAAGGCATCGTTGCGCAAATGCGCCATTACTCTGAATGAAAAAGAGTTTATTTTTTTATTTTTTTTATTTATAATAAATTTTTTTATTCAGATCGTATCCCTAAATCCTTTAAATGGATCCTTTAAATGGGGAGTGGGAAGTGGAATGGGGGAGTGAGAGTGGGGAGTGGGGAGTAGAGAGTGGGGAATTAGCGTTTCTAAGCCAGTGTCCAAGGTTAGCGGGACAGGGGAGGAGGGGGGCGGGAACAGGGTCTGTAAATTTCATCCATGACCGGCCCCGTGCGTTGCTCGGGCTTCCCCTAGTTTGATATAGTTTTACACTACGACAGAACTAACTAAACAGAAAAAGAAATAACACAATTTACAGCAAAAGCCCTTTAAACACTCACGCAATACACTAATTTATTTTTTTAATTTTTTTTAAAATTAATTTTGACGAGCCTTATGTCAACCGAAGCAATTAATTCTTTTATGGCTGAACCGGCTCAATTTTGAAGGGAGAGAGGGAGGTAAAGGGAGGAGCCAGCCCGGGAATTCGATTCGGGAAACCTCCGATCATCGTCAGGGCCGAAACATTGTCCAGAATTAGCCAGAATACATCCCATAGCCGCTGGAGGAGCATGGTAGCCTCTCACGCTACCCTGGCCGGCAGTCCTGGCGGGGACTTTGCCAAGATCCCCTTTCCAGGGATTCGACCAGATCCGCAAACCTTCAGCAACCAGGCTGAACTCTCACACCGCTCAGCCACGATGACCACGATGATAAAAATTAAAAAAGTTAAGAAAAGGAACAAGAACAAGATGACCTATTAGCATTTTGTCACTGTTTGATAATAGGTAACCAATCTATTTATTATTCAGTATCCAGTGTTTAATAGCATTTTTGCAATACTACAGGCAAATTTGTTAATTCAACTGGCAACCTATTAAAGTAGACCAAAAATGGTGTAAAAAGAAAACACGACAAGAGGTGGCCAAGGAAGGGACCCAAAGAGATTGTTACATTTCCGGTGTTTACTGATAACCAGACTCAGTGAGCCCAGAACGTCGCAGTCTCTTTGATGTTTTTCTGGTGCGCCTATACCACACGCCATGGCTGTTTGCTGTGACGTGCACATCACGTGACTGAGATAGTCCAATCAGATGGCCAAACAGCCGTTGTTCTCGTTCGTCATTGGCTAACTCATGGTGACATCACAGCAAACAGCCGTTGCGCATGGTTTGTACTTGGCTTGTTTTCTACATTTCCAACCTTCGGCCTCCTACACATACTCAAGTTATCAACTGCACGCTGCTGGAAAGCAGTCAGTCGTTGCGCCAGATCCGTAAGTTTTAAACAATTTGAAGAAGAAAGAAAAATAAGCTGCTTTCCAAGTATCGTTCTCAGCGACGTAATCCATTCCCCCACCCTTCTGACCAGCGGCTGCTTCAGCGGATAAAGACACTTCGAGGATTTTGAGAAGGAAATTGAAAGCGTCAGTGGAAAAGGCCCAGGATCGTGTGCGGCTAGGAACGGATAGAGCCCACACAATCGTGTAATTAGCCTAATAGCGACACCATAAGACCACTTGGCAGCCAATTGGCGGAGCAGCGGGGAGCATCCGCCCACCGCGAGGGAGCCGACGAACGACTGTGTGCAGCCATGCATTCCAAGGAAGCCCGTGCTTCCCCCCCAATGTGGCTGACTGTTAGGAACTGCTCAAAAACCAGAGTCATGGCCACTGCAAACTAAGGCGAGAATACGGAATGAGGCAAACCACAGCCGCGTCTAAATTAAAGCTTATTCATGACTGCTTGAATTACTAAGGAGTTAGCGAATCATAAAGTGCACTGGCTGTTTATCTGTTAAAAATAACGGGATTGTACAGGGGTACCCGTCCACGAATATTATGTGAGAAATAATGATTGCGAGGTTGTAGGAAAGTTTAAAGTGTCGAAAGTTGCCGCGCCCCTAGAATATATCGGAACGCCTATTTACATCACCGCGAAAAATGTTGACCTATTTATCTAGAGTAATTTCGACGGCGCACACCTCTGTTTATCGCACACACATCTCATTGCAGCGCACACCTCATTTTACAGCGTACTCCTCTGAAAACACGGAAAGAAAGTTGACGGGGAAAATGTTGTTACGTCGCTGTCGAAGAATGTTTTGAATGCTTGCATTAACAGCGTCCCGTTCAGTAAAGCTTTTATTTAATTAATTACCATTTCTTTTTAAATTTAGTATTTTGAGATTTTAGTCAAAACCAAACCGAGTCAAACGGTCGTTCCTCCTGCACCCTTTTCTGACCCAAACATACAACTCAGGCGAGCCAATAAATATACACCGTTATTCTGAACGACTTTCTGGGGTACCATTTTTCCAGCGTAGGTTTATAGAAGCTTTACGCGTTAGGTTTTGGATCAAAATCTCATTCCCATTTTAGCTTGCAACCTTCTAAATCTCTCATTCCCCTTTCGTCCCCGTCAGTTATGCTGTGAACCGCACAAGGTAAACCCCGCAGCCAAGTTCCCAACAAACTTACACACTGAAGGAATTTATTTTGTATTTTGCTGAATTAAAACAACACCACTCAGAAACTTTGCTAATTACCAGTCAGAGTATTTATAAAGTAAAGCAGGGTGGTCATAAAGTCTTTACCTGATTACAACAATTTTCTTAATAAAAACTGTGCTTGGTACAAACATACGCTTTTCTGCAAAACGAAGTTTAAATATCGCTGCATGATGTGGCTTCAAAAAAAAAAAAGATCAGCAATATATGGAGCATACCGTCAAGAAAGACGTGTGCCTTGATATGCTGGCGCTACTTGTAGCATCACAGTTGTAACAATGTCAGCAGTGGGTCGTTTCCACAAGACGGTGGCCCGCCGCACTGGGGATTATCTCGAGTTCCTTTGTGAAACCTTTCACGGCCGATAGATAGGGAGGGATGGTCCGACAGCATGGCCACCCAGATTCCTGAATGTTACTCCCTTGTCTTTTCTTGTGGCGTATGTACGCAGCGTACAAGACACCCATTAAGTAATAGATATTCGTGAATCATAGGCGATTTAACGGTTATAATTGTGGTCATCGTGGTTTAGCTGTGAGAGAGCTCAGCCTGGTTGCTGGAGGTTTGTGGATCTGGTCGAACCCCTGGAAAGGGGATCTTGGGACAGTCCCCGCCAGGACTGCCGACCAGGGTAGTGTGAGAGGCTACTATGCTCCTTCAGCGGCTATGGGAACTATTCTGGCCATTTCTGGACAATCTTTCGGCCCCTACGATGATCAGCGGTTTTCCCGGATCGAATCCCTGGGTTGGCACCTCCCTTTACCAGACATTTCTTCTTCTCTAAAGTCTGGTAATGTTCAAAATTGAGCTGGCTCAGCCATACAAGCATTTATTAATTTTCAAAGAAATTAAAAAAAAATAAAAATTGCTCGCGACAAGAAATATCGAGGGGGTAGAGGGAAACACGAGTGGGCGAAGCGCACGAGTTTTTCCCTTCAGCCCCGAGATTATCGGACTAGCCATTTCGAGCTCAAGAGCAATTATAGCCGTTAAATCGCCTATGATTCACGGATATGTATTTTAATGTTAAGGTATAACGTCAAGCTAATTTATCGCCTTATTCGAGTTTTTTAAAGAAATGTTTCAAGAATTTAAGATTTTTTACATGCGACTTATGTAAATTCCTGAACGGAAGTTCCGGGTTGGAAACGGGGTTAGCAGCTTCCTGTGTGTGAAGGCCGACCGAAGGGGAGAGACGTTCCGTAATACCGATGTTTGTGATTTAAGGTAAAACTGTATTTTTTTCTACTTTAATAGTTTAAATCAGATGAGTGTATAAAATGCGCTATTCGCATGAGTCTCGTAGGTTTTTAGGTGTATTTCAAAATGTCAGTGGTCTAATTTTCGTACAGTCGGAATGAAAAGTTGTCGGATTGGGCCATTGCTCCATGGGTGGGGGTAGCATAGTACGCGAGTTTTTTTTTTTTTCGTGTTAGGCTAGAAAGAAAAATGTCGCAGGTTGTAAATGTGCCTGTTTATGATGGTTGCAATGAGGTGTGCTGGTTGAATTTGTGTTGCGTACGGTAATTTTGCAAAGTCGGGTCATATGTCACATTGTATCGGCAGCCGTTGCTGGCGTTTGAGCTGCCACCATCCTGTGCTGATGCGCCGGACGTTTGCGGGTAGACCAGGCGGACGCCATTGATTGAAGACTAAGGTCATCGGCCCCAGCTCGGCACCGGTATGGAGTGGTGGACTGTTCCTGAGCCTGTGGCGGATGTCCTTACAGAGGAGCTCCCAAGAAGTTCGAGTCAAGTCCAGACTGTATTATTATAGGCCAATGTGCGCATGCATGCCATCACGTGCATTGTAGTCATGGTGTCATGCTTTGTTTGTCATGCATGGTTACCATTGGTATTATATTTCATTCCCTTCCAATTCCTCCAAACTGCAACACGTAGGAGTGAAATCTTAATTTATACGCCTTTTTGACCACCAAATATTTCGATCTTTTATACCAAAATTATTCTGCAACATATGTAAGTCTATGTATTTACCACCAATACTTTCCCCTAAGCTTTAAGTCCAGCCAACCGCCAATGTAAAACCGCAAGGGTTATTCCGTGTATAAGTCGGGCGAGCATAGAATTGCAACCTCCACCGCAATAAAAACCCAATGGAACAAATAACCAGCGTCATTTTTACATGCCAAGCCATAACATCAACTACCACTGAACATCCGTCAATACAACATGGTGGAGCAGGGGTTGTGTAGACCCCTCGTAAAAAGTGCAGGGTGGTCATAAAGTCTTTACCTGATTACAACAATTAAAAAAAATAAGTGTTGAGTTATAAAAATTATCCCACTGTGACGTGTGTGGGTTTTCACATTAACCGTATATAACGACTACACTACGCATGGGGATGTGATAGCGTGACGTCACCACCGTGCATTAACTAACATTAAAACACTGAAAGATAAGGATAACCGGTGCTATAGCGACAGTATAGCTGAAGTGATGTTTGCCAAAACATGGAGGGGCATTGAATATTGCCATTATGTGCTCCTGGCCACAAACGGAGTACTGTATACATGTTAAAATCTGCTAACCTGGTTGGAAAAAAAACAAAACTTAATGAGTTAAGCTTCGTTTTGCAGAAAAGTGTACGATTGTACCTAACATAGTTTGTGTATAATAAATTTTTCTAATCAGGTAAAGACTTGACCACCGTGTATATGTGTCGGTGCGAGGGAGGATAATACACCTAGAAAATGTCCAAAATGCAGACTCCTTAACGCACATTCCCCTCCCAACGACAACGGAAGCGGGCTTTACCGCCGACCGGCTTGTATCGACGTATGATTGGATCAAGAAAGATACCAACGTCGGTCTTGTAAAATTGAGTCTATATCTTGTTTACATCGATTTCAATTTTTTTTGTTCCTTTTACCGCTCTTTTCAGGATGACGTACATTTTAGGGACGTGAACCCTAACCCAGCAGGGAAGGAGAGGAAGGAAACGAGGAATATATACACATACGGGGAAGAGGAGGGGACTAAAAATAAAAATAGCTAGGATTCAATTTTAAGACCATAAGTTGGCAGGCCAGAGTCAAACGCAACCTTCCTATTGGTCAATAAGGGCGGTGCCTCTGTGACTTGGCCATGCAATATTTATGCAGCGATCGCGTACAGTGATGGGTATCATGCATTATTGACTACTACTGAACGGCGCATTATAAATTTTCCATCTCCCTTGCTTGCCATGGGTTTGGTATATGGTGCTCGGCGCATGCGTCGGTTTATATATCGACTTCCCGGAAAGGTCGAAGGTTAGACTCCTAGGTGGAATCGTTAAACGGTAGCGTGTCGTGCTTTGCGGAATTGCATGAGCTCCACTAGTCTAGGCCACGTAGGAACCCATTAAAAAAAAAAATAATAATAATTATGGTTTAGGTATCATACTATTTTTGCATTACGGTAATGATTCACAGTCTAGAAAAATCTCAGTGATAGCCTACGTTTGGAGATTTGCGAACTTTTCTGAGTCTGAAAGATGTAACCAGAGCCGTAGCTAACCCTCTCGGCGCTCAAGGCGAACCAACTGAGCGCCCCCCCCCCCCCCCCACTTACTATTTCAAGAATATAAAATAAAATTCACAAATGTTACCTGTTGAGGCTTACGTAACTAAACAGTAACAACTACCAGTAAATGAGGAATCTGTACTAGGCAATTGAATTGGTTGAAGTCAACGATTGTTAACGAATAAAAAATCAAAGCATGTTTTTTTTATAAAACAAACGTGATTTCATGATGTTTTGAATTCTCAACTTACCAAAAACCTTAATTTACGGCATTAAAGAGAGAGTAAAATATTTAGCTATAATAAACTGAAAATAAACACTTCAAAATAACTAATTCAACCGGAATTTAAAAATCGGTGTTTTTTTTTGTTTCTTGTCATTGTATTCGTTAAGACGTTGAAAGGCCGTGACCATGGGCTGTCCGTGTTCAAATTTAACAGCTGTCCCAATTTTAAAGTTGTTGTTTCGGCTAAGAAACATAAAAGGCCTCCTTCCCTCAGATTGGTTTTTAAAAATGCGGAACAGGTTGAAATGTATACACATGGAGCACTACGCACACACCCACTTCCACTTCTTCTAGTCCACTACTCCCATCATCCTTTGCAGACATCCATCCAATATGGCGGCCCCCTTATGAAAAGTTTTCTGTGGTGTTGTCTTGTGTTTTTATTTTTTACCTTTGAAAATGGAGACAAGTGTTTCTCGCCGAAATATTAGGTGCTTTTTTAACTCGTTTAATGCGTAGCGCTCCATATGTATACATATTTACTCCGTCCCTCAGTACTGGCCATTTCCAAACCTATATTCGTAGGAGGTAGTCATTGGTGCTCTATTGTACATACATCTTTTTCATGGCCTACATAGGCTCTGTTGTTAGCTGTTATGTTAATTAAAAAAAGAAGCTTTAAAGTGCACACACAAAGTACATAGAACGTTTCGGAGAAAACTTCCTCCGTCATCAGGTCTGCAATTAAAATGTAATACTCAACGTTAATTTTAAATTTTAAATTGTAACTGAAAACCTGATGACGGAGGAGGGTTACTCCGAAACGTCGTAGGAACTTTGTGTGTGCACTTTAAAGGGCCATTACATTCATTTTGAAATGCATGCTTTACTTTTGGATCACTTACGCAATAACTAAACACAAGAACTGCGGTAAGAATACGTTACGTATACGTCCGATACAACAATTTAATTATGGCATCACCAAAAAACGACATGGAGACCGCCATTGTTTTGCCGGAACGCGCAGAAATTAATGCCGAATGATGTCACTCTTCGATTTCGACTTGCAGCCGATTGAGATAGCTGTGAGAGCTGAAGCGTCCGACGGCCTTAGCTGGCCGACAGTTGTAGTGGCCAGCTAAGGCCGTCAGACGCTCGAGCTCTCACAGCCAATAGAGCTATCTCAATCGGCTGCGAGTCGAAATCAAAGAGTGACTGGCGGTCTCCATGTCGTGTTTTGGTGATGCAATAATTAAATTGTTGTATCGGACGTACGTAACGTATTCTTACCGCAGTTCTTGTGTTTAGTTATTGTGTAAATGATCCAAAAGTAAAGCATGCATGTCAAAATGGATGTATTTGCTCTTTAAAGGTTTCTTTGTGTGTTCATTTTAAAGGCTTCTTTTTTAATTAATCTCGCCTACTTCTCCTTCCGTTTAGTTGTTATGTTGTTTGGTTTATTCCTGTGTTTATAATTTATCTGACTTTGGGACTTCGCTACGCTAGCTTTTTGCTTGATAACGTAGGACAATTTCCTCCGAAACGTTGAAATTTCAGTGTTTATTTACACTTTAGCACCTTTTCGCTATTGCTTACTACGTGTTCATGCGCAGATGAAAGGGGAATTGCCACCAAATGAAAGCTGCAGCATATATAGCCATATTTGCCGCTATCTCGTTCTGTCTAGCCCAATAAACAAGCCACACGTGCCTCCTTAGCTGTTGAGTATAAAGTTGCTGCGACCACGTCCCCAGGAAACTAGCGGTAAAGTTAAGCCTAACGAAACTACGGGCGCTTTTTTTCTGTATGTCGACCGTTTTGAAACGCAGATTTTGAATCGCTAGATGGGCGACATCTAGTGACAGTGATATCGTTAACCTTGACCGCTTGCTCCCCGGTGCGTGTGAACGCACCAACTTTACACTGAATAATTAAGGAAGCACGCATTGCTGGTTTGATGTGGAAAAAGAAATTTATTTGCGCATTCCTTCGCTTGTTGAAATCCAGTGCTACACAGAACTAAATAAATAATGGTAGACGGAGCTAGATGCTGCAACCTGTTATTCGGTGAATATGCACTTTTAATACGCATACTTCATCATTGAGAGAGCTGAATGGAATGTTGGAAAGTATAGGATTTTACCCGTTTCGCCTTGTCGGTACGACCCGTCATTGTTACCACGCGTTGACTTATTGTTGCATTGGAATTAGTGCTAAGGTAGTTAAGCGGCGTACAAACGATCTAGTGAAGATATGATGGTGGCAGCATCTGTTGTTTTGCACGGTAACCAAACCACTGACAAAACAAGATAAATACAGCGAATTTGACGATGAACAATTAAAGCAAACATTCATGGTGCCACATTGCATTTCCTACAACTGTGTTATGTTGTGATGAATTTTAATTCTTGTATTACGAAAGTTTCGTAGTCTTTTTTTTTTTTTTTAGGTTGTAGCGCATTTCTGAATTTTAATAATTCTTGAATACGAACGCTTCGTACTCTGCTTTTTATTTTGGTTGTTGGATGTATTTGATCTGTGTTTAATCATCATTGATAAAATTACGAAAGGAGATTCGTGTTGTTGGCGTTTATGCCGTATTTGTGACAGATGTAAAACAAAAAAGGAAAGCAGTGCTGAGATATCCCAGCACCCAAACCGAAAACCATTGTTGCGATCCTACACTGTTCCATTGTTACAAGAGTGCGGAGAAGAAGAAAGCGCTTGAGAACTTCAACTCCTGCCCGTGTTCTTGTAGCACGTAGCTTAGACGTCCCGATTGTTGCGTGTACATCAATACTGAAAAAAGGCTGAAATAACTGAAACTTCAAACGTATTATTATCTCTGGACGGAAACCACATGGAGAGCAAAACATAGCTGCGTTGACCTAGAAATTCAGTCCAAATTTAGTATGTGTTTCATTCCCGAGTTTTTAGTGTAATAGATATGAAATAGTTATAGCCCTACGTTTGGAACAAGGGTCCGCTAATAAGTGCTTTTCCTGCGACTTTTTCTCTGATACGAACGAAGCAAACCCGCGTAAGCTCGACTCCGCCTCGGACATTTCTTTCAGTCCTCGAAACATGTTAGCGAAAAAGGCACACGATAAATCACTCATCGGCGGACCATTGTTGAAAAAGATGGCTATAACTAGGGCCTTAAGGCTTCGGGCAGATGACCAGGAGTGGTTAACGCTCGTTAAACCCTTTGCAACCCTTTTTTGCTATAACTATTACATAATGCTTTTTGTGATAAGTGGGAATGTAGGTTTAAAGACAAAGCATTGCCAGAACATGGCATGATACCCCAGTTTGGTTTCGTGCTCCCTAAATTCAAAAACTAAACAAAACGATACGTGATTTATCGTACGCCTTTAAAACAATGAAAACGTAGAAAGTATGGCCGTAATTTTGTATGCAAACAAACTTTCAGAAATATTGCATAGATAACGACAGGAGCTCAAGTTACGCAATAAACTGAGGACAACTAACACAATTCTTAAGATAGTACCTGGTTGCCTTTTACTCAGACACCGCATTACCGACGCCTTTTTTTTTTTTTTTGCCTAACAGCTGTTTTGCTACCCTACATTACCAAAAGTACATAAAGTTCCTTTAGCACAAGGAGTAACGAACTCCTTACTGATTCATTATTCTCTAGCTTTTGATGACAACGTGATTATCTCGATAGCAGCCAGTACATTGCAAATACAATTTCGAACTGCTGCCAAGATTCGAATAGCATCAGTGCCTTCGACTCAGCTTTCTTGACACTGGAAACAAAATCGTAAAAAAAATTCCTTTTAAGGTTGATGCAGTTTTTTTTATTACAACACTTTGCCCGAGTGGGTCGCTGTTCC
>JAHWFP010096759.1:0-10064 GCA_023313725.1 Lithobius niger
AGTCTATGCTTATTTCTTCTCTAAAAAATGGCAAATTGCTGAATATATTGTAAGAATGGGAATTCGGATAATCAAGGTGTTTGGATAATAGGGTTTCTGATAATCCAGGTTATACTGTGCTATCGAATTTCTATATTGACACCGGTACTTTCTTGGTATCGAAAGTTAAAATTGGCTATCGAATTTTTGGCAGTATTGATGGTATTGAAAAGTACCATTGATGGTATTGAAAACTTTTTTTTAATATTGAAGCAGTATCGTTAACGGCGAAGAGATCTAAACAGCTTTAGACCTACTTTTAATCATGAAGTTTTGAAGACTTGAATATTCCAAGTTTTCCTTTAAGCTCTTCATCGCTCACCATCAATTGAGTTCTTTTAATTCTCTAAGTATCCATACCGAAGAGTGTATCTGTATCGAAAAAAGTATCCGCATCGAGAAAGTATCGGCATTGCGAAAGTATTGGCCTCGAGAAAGTATCAGTACTGAGAAAGTAACATGATACCAATTCTTACGATAATAAAGTATCGGTATCGAGTTTAAAAAAAACCTGGTATCGCACAACTCTGATCTATGTACAGTAACGGACATCGAATTTTGAACACTTTCAAGTGTTGTACTGAATTCTCCATACAGATTAATCATCACTGTTTACGCAAACATTGCGTGTATCTTCTGCCCTACTTTCCATTGTTCAAATATAACAGCGTTGCATTTCTGGAGCATGTTTTATAAATAGTTCGAGTGTCGTAAGTTTCCCACGTTACAATGCTGTGAACATAGCAATGGAATTTTCATCCAGGAAAAAGAACTTTTTAATGCTTGTGTGGCAAGGAAGTGTTCAAAATTTAATGTCCGCTACTGTACAAAGTCTCTACACACGTTGGAAGAAAGTTGGATTTAGTCTTCTCTATCAACTTGCTGAAGTTCTCTAGGAACGTCACACTTGTGTTACACTGCGAGTGCAGAAAGACTTTTAAAGACATCAGAAGGTGTAAACTTGAGCGTTAAAACCATTCTCCAAAAACCAGTGCAGAATAAAAGGTGGTTGGGGAAGTAGTCCCAACTCTGCTGATAAGTGATATTCCACATCTCGTGTCCAGTCAACTGCAGCAATGTTTAACAGCATATGAAGTAGTCAACTTTAAATTATGTCTGGCAATGGTAACTAAAAGACTGCCAGTATGATTACAGATTAACTCCAGTGCAAATCCCAAGTTTTCTCATTGACCTGGCTCCAAAGCCACTTCAGTCGTTAACAAATTTATAAAGTTCAAAGTTACAACTCACCAGTAAAAACGGAACCTGATTGATCAACCTAATTGAAACCTACTTGGCACCTAATTGTTCCCCTTGCTGGTTTGGTATTGGTTGGCAGAAAGTAAATTGATTGGTTTAGCTTTAGTAAAGTGAAAGTACCACAGTATGTAAATGAAGTTCTCCATCGTGGCTCACTCCTGATCTGTTACATATTGGGACACCCCCCCCCCCCCCCAAAAAAAAGTAATAGTTGAAATTTAAGATGGAATTTGAAGGCTTACATTTATTTCGGGCATAAAATTACCCAAAGTAAACGATTTAGCATTAAAAGTGAAGGTAAGTATTTAGGATAGTAAAAACTAATTTTAAGCAAGATTAAAATTTTTTATTTTTTTTTTGCAGGACAAATACTTGCATACAAATTGCTTGGCTGCCTTAGCTAACATGTCGGCACAGTTTAGGTCGCTTCATCCATATGTAACGCAACGAATTGTAAGGTAATGCAGTGGGTTGTTGCCATATTGAAAGTTTGTGTTCTTAGATGAATTGGACCAAGGAATCGAGATTTGAAACTCTTGAAAAACATTTTGTGTGCTACACTATGTTATATAACTTGTGGGTATCAAGTACAATGGTAACTGTTTACAATATACATTCAACAAGTACAGTGTGCACAAATATTTTAAATTAGTTTAATAATGACTTAAACAAATTTTAATTAGTGTTATTAACTATAAAGTAAATCTTGTGATTATTATAAAGCATAATGTTAAGATCAGAAATGCTTCTTTGTGCATTTTCTGAATGCCACACCTATTATGATAAAATCATCTTATTGTTGATATATCATAAAATAGTCTTCAACCCATGTGAACGGCAAAACGTCAGAAAGGAAGAGCAAGTCACAAATAGCCTGTAAGTTAAAGCGCAGTGACGAAGTAATGAATAGCAACCATCTGCTCAGGTTGAGCGACAGAAGCGAGCGAATGCCTCTCACATGTAACCATTGTCATGCATGCAACGTAATGAGTCCTTCCAGCAAGAATAATAGTAACATCCTTGAAAGAGGCAACTGTGTCACCCTCCTTTTACTCGGTACGAACGTTACTGCTAGAGAGTAAGTAAATGCACGTGTTTATACAGTTAAACCTTGATTATGCAAACTATTTGAGACATGGTAGTTGGGATAATAAAAAATATGGATAACTTGATTAAAGCAAACATCCGTCCTAACTTATGATGTTCCGTCTGCCTTGTAACAGCCACACGCTGATCGCCTCCGCGCATATTAGTACCTCCAAGGTTAACTGAGATAGTAGCTGCGTTACTTGCAGCGAAGAGCGCAGTTACTGTCTCAGTTGGCATTGCGTCTAATAGACGAATCGCATGAACGCATTAATTGAGTCGGCGCTAAACCGGAATGATTTTGGTATTTTAAAATCTCTTTATGAATTTTTAGGTTATCTTATAATTTTTCTTCGGCAATCTATTCGCATAAATAATTTTAATTTTAACCTCGTTAGTCTTTTAGATTTTTTATTTCTTAATTATTACCAAACGATTAAAAATTAGTACATGCCCACACACACAGTTGAAATGTCAAGGGCATTGTAAGTGCGCAAAGGATCATATACGTGTAGGATACAGTAAATAAAATTCCCCAATGTTCAACAGAAATTTCCTAGACGCCACATTTTAAAACGGATTTTTAGGTAGGGATTGACTAACGGTAAGTAAATAATTTTGGGGCTGTACTTGATGTGGAGGATCAAGAAAAATTGTGCTGGGAGGAATATCCTTTTAATGCTAATAACAAAAAACATTACGACAAGAGGAAACAATCTTCAAAGTTCTACTTGAATTTGGCAGTTTAGAAATCACCTTCATCAGAAGTTCACACCAAAAATGCATAATAGTCCTGCGTGTAAGCAGCAAATTTTCCAAGAAAACTGCACTTTGTGAGGATAACATAATCTCCTGTGTACTTCATGCCCACACCCATGAGAAACTTTTAGGAAGGGGTGCCTACCTGAAACATTACTAAAATCCAACATGGTGGCCATTTTGTTTTTAAAATGGGCACCATACAATAAAAAAAATAAAAAATTATACTAACGTATGTTAAGTTTGGTGTCAATTGCTAGGTTTTAAGGTCTGCCGAATTCAACAACATGCTTTAAAAAGGTGCCAGGACTTCACACGACAAGATATCCAAGATGGCAGCCAAAATGGAGGAAAATTCAAGTGTTTTTCATAATTTTAAAATGTACTTATTCAGTAGAGGCAGATTTGAATTAGTACTCAAAAACGTGAGTTCGTTAGTAATAATCTAAGCTGTGGCTGTTTCTGCATGCTAGCACTGCATTTTCTTCAATTCACCATAAGTTACATCTTTAAAGTGATGCGGTAGCAGTTCTAATTAAGATAAATGGATGTATTTAGGCTTGGATATCAGGTGGAGATGTGTAGTTTTCAACATGGGTAACTAAAACGATTTATTGTAATTAGTAGCTAAGCTACGGCAGTTTATCGATGTTGTGGTGATGTGCATTTTGAGTCTTATTTACCACTAGTTAAATGCTTAAATTAAATGCTGTAGAAGCCGTTCTAATTAAGATAAATAGATGTAATTAGGCTTAGATTAAAGATCGAGATGTATATTTTGGAACAAGGGCAATTAAAACGATTTATTGTAATTAGGAACTATAGAAGTTTATCTATGCTGTACCGCTGTGCTTTTTGCATCTGTTTACCACTAGCATCTTTAAACTGCTGCAATAGTCGTTCTAATTAAGATAAATGAATATAATACGCTAAGGATGAAAGAAAGAGATGTCTTTTCCAACAAGCGTTATTAAAATACATTCATTAATCCTAAGTTGAACTGCCACCGAATCACATTAAAGATGTAACTTAGAGAGAATTGAAGCAACCATGGAGCTGCAGCACAGATAAACACTTGTAGCCTATTTTCTAATAATGATAAACTGTTTTTATTACCTATGTTGGAATATATATTTCGCCACCTTTAATATAATTCTAATTACACCCAATTACCATAATTAGAATTGCCATCGTGTCATTTTAAAGATGTACTATGCGGTGACTTGAAAAAGAAAGCATGGGACTACATCACAGATCAACAGTTGTAGCTTGTCCCGTAATTGCGATAAACTGTCCTAATTGCCTTTATTCTAAAAGATACACCTCCATCTTTCATCTAAGCCTAATTACATACATTTATCGTAATTAGAACAGGTACTGCAGCTGTTTAAAGATGTAACTAACAGTAAACAGATAAAAAAAGCAAACTACTGCAGTGTAAGTAAACTGCCGTAGCTCAACTCCTAATTACAATAAATCGTTTTAATTGCCCTTGTTCCAATATACACTTCTCCATCTTTCATCTAAGCCTACTTACATTTATTTATCTTAATTAGAACGGTACTGCAGCAGTTTAAAGATGTAACTTGTGGTAAATAAACGCCAATTGCACACTACTACAGTTTAGGTAAACTGTCGTGAAATGCAGGGGGCATTTCGGCAAGTGATGGTGAGTACTGTTTTTCAAAGAATCTAGGATTAATGTTCCGGGCACAAGTCCGAAAAGGCGTAGTGAAATACCGTCAAAGGGACGAGGCGAATTAGTACGAAATTCCGAACCGTGAATACCGTCAAAGTGACAAGGCGTAGGATTACCCTAGAAATTCTGCCCACGAGACGGCGAGGCATATTACGAAAGTGGTTTTGATTCGAAGGGGCAAAGTAATGATAATGATAACAATAATAATGATAGAATAATAATAATAATCATATTACTGTTATAATAATGATGGTTTCTTACTTCCTGCAAATATTTACCTTCAGTAATATTGCTAAAACCACCTTTTACGCTATTTACTGCTCGCTTATGAACTAAAAACCCCATTTTTTATGTTCTCCCTAAGCTTTTCTCCACTGCCGCCAGGTGGCGCTGCACGTCCTTACCGACGTCTGCGCCCCCACCAGTCCAACCGCATCACTTTTCGAGCACTCCATCGTGGATGGTTGTGCGAGTTTTTACTGTTTGCTTCGCGAATTAACCAACGCGTATTATGGACTACAACAACGGACTTCGATGTCAAGAAGTGGATCCGACGAGTGGCTTATTGGAAAGCAGCACGGTGGGAACAGGATCGAAGCACGGCAACGGTCGGTAAACGTTAGGCTTAACGGATACGGCCATGCCGGCGGTGTTTTTTGGTCGGCCGGTCGTTGCCGAGGGCAAGATGGCGGCCGAGAATGAAGCTTTTGTGATTCGTGGTTACGGAGGCGTCGTTGCCTCCCGTACTTCCCCGGGATGTTGTTCGTGTTGAAATATCATTTTTTTCATGCAGATGATGATTTGTAGAGTGAGCCAGTGGAGTTGTCACCGTCCCGCAAGCAAGGCAGGTCCGTGCCGATCTGATGGCCGATGCTGCGGCATACGTGTGTATTGTTGGGCCAATTACCTATGCAGAAGCCATTGCCTCTCCTCACAAATGTGAATGGGAACGGTGCATGGGAGACGACGTTGCGTCCTTTACGAAAAGAGGGGTACATAGAGGTTAATGTAACTATAGATATGGAAGTGGGGATGTAAATGGATATACAACGTAGAAGAATACCGACGGAAGCGTTAGACGTTTCCGCTCCCGACTAGTAGCTCGGGGGTTTTGTCAAGCAAGCGGTTTTGTCAAGCAGGCCCAGTTGTGAATTTTGTTTTAGGTTAGATGCTTTAATGTATTATTGGTATCCATTCTGAAGTGGACAAATGTTGATTTGGATATCCAGTGTGTGGTACGTTGGATTGCAAAACCTTCAGGAAAATCCCCAAAGGATTCAAACCTGAGGTTCACCATGGTACGGTGTGGCTATTGCAAACAGCCGTATATGGTCTTCACCAAAGTGGGTGACTGTGATGGGAAGAACTTGAAAAGCCATTAGTGATGATGGGATTTTCTCAGTTCTTGGAACTTACCTGTGTTTATCATTTTGGTTTAGATGCAGTTTTATGTGGATGTTTTGCTTTTGTTAGCCAGAAACGAAACTCTTAGAGCAAATGTAGTAACGTTGCTTGAATCCAAATTCGAACTCACGTCTTTCGAAGTAAAAAAAAAAAAAAACCTATTAGGTGTTGCCTTTCTAAGAATTGATGGCATGACAGTAATTCATCAAATCTTACTTTTCCCAACTCACGGAGAGGTATGACGTCGATGAAACGTGTACGGTGCGTGTACCAGTACGTGTGCTAGTTCGTGTCTGCAGGTACTGGTGTTCAAACGAGGCGTGACGAAGATGAGACAAGTGTACATATCCCATTCAGGTCACTAGTAGAAAGTTGTTGTATGGAGCTTCTAGAACAAGGCCTGATATTCTTTTGGGTGTTATAATATTGTCCCAATATACCAATGCCGTTACGTCCATTCATATTCGCTTATTGTTGACCATACTGCGATACTTATGTACTGTCAGTACGAAACATTATGCTATTGATCTTTCAAGTGTCACGGGATCTGAATCGTGTGCATGTGTAGCTGCAGCTTGGGCAGCCGATAGAGTCGACCGGCGTAGTTTTGGTGGGCACATAGTATTCTTGGGTAGCGTGCCTGTTTTGTGGGGCTGTGAAAGCAGGGTATGGTGTGCCTCAGTACAATGGAGGCGGAATTCATTGCAATGTTTCCGGCTTTAGGAGTGTTGGCCTGGCTACACAGTGCATGTCACATTCGGTATTGGCACCGTTGGCTACAACACCTTCATTGTACTGTGGCTCCCATTCTGCCATCCACTTTACTAGGTATGAGGTGAGAATCTTGAGGTCAAAGTGCATTGCCATTAAATGTATGTTTTGGCGGGATTGGCTACGAAAGCTGTATTTCTGTTTATATAACGTGCCGTCTGCACTAAATGGTGCAGACATGTTGTCGGAATGGCTGAACCCAGGGCGGTTGAATAGGCTATGTTCATCGGCGTTCTATAATTGTGACTCATAAGTAATGTTATACCTTCTGTAGCATTGTGTTTGCATGAGACGGATGGGAGAGTGTGTTGGTTGTCATAGCCTAACTATGAATGGTTCTTCCCAGCAGAGGGTTTACAGTGTTCATGTCGTTGTTTAATATGTCAAGGTAGTGTTAAAGGCCTGAAACTGAAATGTACTTTCCCCAATTCAGGAAAGAGTGTTTGGAATCCTGGTCGGTGGTTATGCATTGAGCAGGCCTGGAGAATTGTATCTGGCTGATCAAGCGCTTTAGCCTAGTGGGGAGATACCTTCCGGTTTCGGATGGAGCGAACGCTCACTCGCGTTCTGGTGTTGATGCGGGCAGCAAGGGATGCAAGCTGCAGTCATGTTGTTTACGCCGTGTTTGTTTTAAGCCGTGTGGTCAAGTGTTGTACCTTTCGAAATGTCGCTATTACATGTACAGTTGTACTTCAGTATTTCTTCAGGACCTGCTTTGAAACAATACGGTAATTGTAGGTTTACGATTTCGCTGGAGTAACGCGGACATTTCTTACACTCTTGGTGCTGGACGCCGCTGGACGTAGCAGTAGCAGCGTGCTCCCTGCGCCACCCGCCCCTATTTGTGCGTACTTCCTTGGGGGTCCCGAGTGGCCTGGGGCGGGCGGATCTGTGGTGCAAGCCATGTTGTGGCTGGCCAGGCTTTCTGGGGGTGAAGTCCGAGTCGGTGTGCCTTGTTTCAGTGTGTTATTCTGGCTGTGCTCCATTACGGCAATTCTAGTGGAGCGGGCTGGTTTTCTGGGCTTGTGTGCCTTGTTCCTGAGCTAGGTTCTCAAGGATGAGGTGGAGGTACTGCCAGGCGTTAGGCTAACTCACCCGGCTGTTGGTTGGGGACCATGGGCCTCTCTCTATGGGGGCATGGCGTCGCTGGATACCTGGTCCTGGTGGGTTGATTGCCTTTTGGTTCTTATTAGTGTTTTGGTGGCAGTGTGTGTGTGGTTTAGTAAGCTTGTTCTCCGGGGTTCCTGGTTGGGGTGGTGATTCCCGCCTCCTGTCTGACAAATTCAGCAATATTACTGAAGGTAAGTATTTGCAGGAAGTAAGAAACGAAAATTTTAACTAGTGAAAATTAGTTTTTACTTACCTAAAATACTTACCTTCAGTAAGGACCCGCCCGCCTCCCCACAATCACTGAACCGGAGTGCCCGTGAAAAAGTGATGCGGTTGGACTGGTGGGGGCGCAGACGTCGGTAAGGATGTGCAGCGCCACCTGGCGGCAGTGGAGAAAAGCTTAGGGAGAACATAAAAAATGGGGTTTTTAGTTCATAAGCGAGCAGTAAATAGCGTAAAAGGTGGTTTTAGCAATATTACTGAAGGTAAGTATTTTAGGTAAGTAAAAACTAATTTTCACTAGTTAAAATTTTCGCAATTATAATACAGAGTGCGGCATGTGCCACAAGGGGGTAATCCGGCTCGAGGTGCTAAATAGGCTTGTTGTTTTAGGAAATGCCGAGTAATCGAAGCGAGAATGTGTAGTCCGATTACTCGAGGTGAATGCCGAGCATTTGTGGCTGGTTAAATGAAAACGTTGAGTGACAAGTCTACGGACTTGAATATTGCAATGCGCAATTGGTGGTGTGAAATGCCACGGAGGCGTAAGTGGCAGAAGGCCCGTGATGAATTCCCGTGTATTATGTAATGTGCATTATGGTTTTGGTGGTGTTGATCGTAAAAGAGCCACGCAAGGAAATTGTGCAGGTCCCGTTGGTATAGGTTGATTTCCACGGGAGGCGCCATGTGGCACGGAGGAGGTGGGGAGGAAGGAGAGTGGGTATCGAAGGCGTTCGTTAGCGTTGACGTTAAAAATTTTTTTAATAAATTTATTTTTTTTGTTGGGCTATTGTTGGATTGGCTTTGTTTGGAGCTGGTGCCCAGTGGGAAATGCAGGTGGTTTTTGGTTGATGTGATTTCGTACTTCGTGTACGAGGTTTGAAGTGTTTGTCAAATGGGAGAAACTAGAAAGGTGCATCTAGGATAACATGTCAAGTGGTATGCCATTTATTGGAGACATGTGTAGCTTATGTGCAGGCGACTACAGGTGGGCCTAGATTAGTAGGGATGGGTCGGTTTCATTTTTTTTGACTTCGGTTCCAGTTTCGGTTTTCATGCCCACAAAACCGCGGTTTCGGTTTCGGTATGGGTTTTTGACATCCTCCACCCAAACCAGATATTTCGAGTTTTCTTTCTTGTGACAGTAGTTTTACTAGCTTCTAACCCGCTCCTGCTTTCACTTCCAGGAGCGTGATAGGCCATGGGTCTAGTAGCTGTGGCACCATTTTCTTCTACTATTTTCTTTTTAAATGACCAGGACCTTTGCTGTTGAAATATACGTAGAAAATGATAATTATTAAAAAATTCAAAACAACAAATCAATCTTTGATTTTTCGAACACCGTACGAAAAACCGACTCAAAATCCGAATCGGTTTCGGTTTCGGTTTTCAGTAAAAACCGAAATTCGGTTTCGGTTTCGGTTATTGACCCATCACTATAGATTAGTATTGAGTGCTGCCGACTTTCAGGTTGGGCGGGGGGCCAGAACTCCCCCCCCCCCCCCCAACATGGGGTGCCAAGAGTGGATTACTCGGTATAGATGTCTAGACTTCAGTGGCGTTTCCGGGGATTATGTGTGTGCCTGGTTCTTTCTCAAGAGGTCTAGAGAAACCCCCCCCCCCTGTGGTTGTAAAGGGGAGGGACGATCAGTGGCCCTTTGTTGTTGTATGGAAAATGTGGTAGTGGTAACTAAGGGTGTTTTTTGTTATGTTGTAC
>JAHWFP010096760.1:0-14948 GCA_023313725.1 Lithobius niger
TTTTTCCCTTCACCCACACAATTAAAACATGGACAGTTTAAACATGAATGTTTAATGGTAGGGTTAACATTAAAAATCTGGCTAAAAACGTTGTGGGGTTAGTTACCTCGCTTTAATTACAACGTACTACACAGTACACATAGCTCACATAAATAACGTGGCAGAGATTCCACTTGGTGCATCTTTTGTAAAACAGCAAGAAAGTATATCGGTCTTTATTTTGTGTTGCGTAATTATCACTTTTTAATTGCTGGCAGAGTTTATTTGCAGTTTTTAATATTCAACAGGTGTAGCAGTGCAACACCGAGTCCAACTCATTCACCACGGGTCAGCCGTAAACCAGTGTATGGTAGTGGGGTACCACCCCTACCAACTCCTATGCCCCCACAGCGTCCCGGTGCCATCGACAATTCTTCGTTAATTATCCCCAACGTCCACAAGGTAGGTTAAGTGGTATTGCCATAAAATGGGTGTGTGTTAAAATGAAACGTGTTAAAGAGAATTGGGAGGTTTGTGATAATTTAGGGACTGGAATGACCTCCTACATAAGAATGCTAGTTTTGCCGGTTTTTCGTGATGGAATTATAGTTCAGCCAATTGTAGCTAAAGGGTGCTCAAGGATTCTGTTTTGGATTTTCTGATCACTGTTTCCTTGGAAACAAAAATAGTTTATATGTTTGGCGTAGTTTGGTTTTCGGAGTACTAAGAAAGATATTCTCCACACAACATCTACCCAGATTTTCAACAGTCAGTTGTTTTCTGGAGTTATTGGGGCTCAGTCACCCGTCTTCTTCAGGCTACTACAACAACTACGTTCACTTTGTCTTAGAATTTGAAGCATGGCCGTAGCCGCCACTGTTTGTGGGGCCTGTAGCCCAACTCTCACGCAGCAGGTTGTTGAATTCTCTCATTAGGTACTGGATCCCCAGGGTTCGAGGGTCCCTGGATATTCATCAGCACAGCCTTCTCTCGGCTGTGGCGTTGAATAGCCAGGGATTCCAGGCTTAGGTGCACTTCTTATGTCAAAAGGTATTCGCATGAGAATAAAACAACACTGGGCCAATACGAGGATTGAAGTCGAAACAAAGGCATTGCAGTCCACCACATTGACTCAAAATAAACCGGGAAGGGACAAGAACACTCCTAAAGTCAAACTCAAGGAATGATGTGCATCTATGAAGCCTGGAATCCATCCCTGGCTATTGAACACCATAGCTGAGAGAAGGCTGTGCTGATGAATATCCAGGGACCCTTGAACCCTGTGATCCAGCTTGTAAATGAAAGGAGAATTCGACAACCTGCTGCGTTTTAGAAGGGCCACAGGCGTTCGCGAAGGCCAGTAGCGAAGGCTACAGCCATGCTTCAAGTTCCAAGAGCAGATGAACCTTCTAGACGAAGTGAACGTAGTTATTGTAGCATGATGAAGACTGTCGACTGAGCCCCACCAACTCTAGAGAGCAACTGACTGTCGAAAATTTGCGTAGATATTGCATAATATCTATAATATCTTGGTCTTTGAAAATAAGCATAACTAAGGTGCATATGAACTTGACTATAAACTTTTGAAGTAAACAAGGCGACATTTTTAAGTACTTACTAATGCAAAATTTTTTTAAATATGAGGTTAGAGACGGGTTGCCATCAAATGAAAGTCTGCAGCATTCAGCGGCATGTAGCATTACCTGTTACAGCTTGCAATAGGATGCACCAAATTTTCACTCAATAATTAAGAGGTATGTGGTTGATTTGTATTGTTAAAAGAAATTCTTTTGCATTCCTTTGCTTCGTGCAAGCAAGCGCAGCATGGCGCTAAATGCTGTGCACTTTCATTTGGTGGCAACACATCTTTGAGGATGTTTTATAAACAGGGCAGCAGGCCAGATGGGCTTAAAAAGTGTTAAATAAATAACAGCCCACCTTTAAGGATGTTTTAAAAACAGGACAGAAAGCCAGATGGGCTGGAAAAGTGTTAAATAAATACTGATGCAAACCTATTGAAGAATGTGTGTCGCCATGGGAAAAGTGATATTAACACTCTCCCTTTCCAACACTGCAGCCGCTGTAATACAGCAATAAAGCCGAACCATTCTTCGTCAGTTTTATAGCAGTTGGTTGGGGATTAGTTAACTTTTCAGAAACAAATTGATCAATGTTTTGTTTGGGTATTCCGTTATTGATACAAGGACAGTTAAAGCTCGTTACAACAAAACACGATGTAACGAAAAACACAAAAACAATTCGATGTTTGGTTGGTCATGAGTATTCATTTCAAAATACGCGATAACGCACCACAAATTATATGTTATACCGAAGTAATTTTCTCGCCCCTGCCGAATTAAACCGCTTTTTTATAACAGAATTTCAGCATTTTCAGCCTATCAATGAATAAGTGTGATAATCAATTACAGGTAAGAAGAACGAAAAGTTTCAGCACCACGTGCTACGGCTATCAGGCATCATGTTACAGCATTACTCATGTCTGTTGATGCACTTCAGCAATTACTATGTCTGGTAGGATGAGCGGGCTGAGTTGCTATCATGTCGTATTAAGCTTGCAATTGCTACCTTGCGGCAGTCATGGACTCTTATACTATTACACTCCATGTTGCGATATCGGGAAAACTAAAGCATTTTGTCATAATAAAAGCAAAGAATAAAGAATGCGATAGATTTTTGAATACCATACAGTAGTCCGAGTACAATTTAAAGAACAAACAAGATTTTAAAATCCTATTAAAAAGGAAAGCAGTCGACCACGTGCCAATCCATCCCACATGCCCAGTGCTCACTTAGTATGAAGATGCCTAAGCTGCTTTATGTTGACTGGTTTTAAGATTCCAGACCAAAGCTGTTTTTCGTAAGTTGAGTTTTACTAAATTGGATGATATAACGAACATTTTTGATAGTTTTTCATAGTTCATTAAAAGGCTTTAATGAAACTACCGTACATTACAAAAAAGTAAAAATTATACCCTGTTGTAACAAATTTTGACTGTGCCGTTATCACTGCAAGGAAACAAGCTTAAATGGATAAAAGTGACTAAAATTGCACCGCTAACTCAAAACGGCATACAGCAGCGATTCCAAAATCATAGGTTAATACTTCGCTTGTTCGGACCCTTACAACCTTTCCACGAGCTTCTTTGAGTACCGAGATTGAAGTGGGGAAGGAGAAGGGTTTTTTCTGGCCATGACCGACCGTGGTAGAAATCTCTCATTTCGCCTCCACTTCAGTTCTCGCATGGGCTGAAAAATTACCTCCTGTTAATGTTGCTTTGGTAAATATGAATCTTACGAAGTTGAATCAGCTGGCCTAAAGCTGGGAAGCAGAACCTGTAACTTCTTCCCGGATGACCCTTGAGCCAACAGAGGAATGTAAAGTGAGCTATAAACATGCATACTCACTCCTACATTCTGCTATGGGCGTATACAGTTGTAATCCCCTGTTAAGGCCAAATCGATAGTTGATCTTGTTGTATTTTCAGGTCATGACATTAACTGGCGAAGGAGGAAAGTTGAAACGCAACACAATCATGACCCGTGGTCGTGATTTTGAACTTGTTCCTGATCCTGTGTGGAATGCCCTATTCCAGTGGTATGGTGGCACCCCGTCATTGCCTCGACAGGTAAGGTAATGATGTCGGTGTGGGTGGGTGTGTGTGTGTAATTGCTGCTTCTAAACTGGAGGTGGCTGTGAACAGTTAACCAACTCAAAAACACTAGACGTGACTAACTGATTGCACAACCATGTTTAAAATCTGTAAACAGTTAAGGCCATGCAAAGTTCATGTTTACAGGCGCATGCGGGTACCTTTAAATTATTGCGGGTCAAACATTTTATTTGAATCTTGGTCCATCCACTAAAAATCATATTTTCACCAAATTTTGACCATTTTTGACATTCCAGTATACCATTTTAACTGGCTCGAAACGAGCTTTTCAATGGTGCTAATGTCAAACCTCTAGCCCAAACCACTAAGAAGTTATGTGCGAAAAACTTAGAAAAAATACGGAATTTTATAATTCTAAAATTAGTTTTTACTATCCTAAAATACTTACCTTTAGTATTAGCTTAAATCGCTTTTAATGCTCTCAAATTGCCCAAATTTAAACACCATTTAAATGTAAACAAGCTTGCTTGGCTTTCCCACCAGATGGCACTACTCATGCTACCCTCGTAGCTAGAGCCGCCATATTGCCCACTATCGCTTTGCTCACCCTTTCCTCGGGTTCAGCGAGAGCGGGGCTGGTGGGAGGGTTCTTACTAAAGGTAAGTATTTTAGGATAGTAAAAACTAATTTTAGAATTATAAAATTCCGTTTCTTACTATCTGCAAAATACTTCCCTTTAGTATTAGCTGACTTTGTCCAAATGGAGGTGGGTCAAGCTGAGAACCTCGAGCCAGCTGTACTTAAGGGTACCTTAAAGGATAATTTCATAACTTTAAGGAACTCACCTTGTGCAAAATTTCATCCTTTGTCATGTCCACCCACGACACTTCCCAGTGTGTACAAGTTACTGATTCTATTCTCACTGAGTACCTGAACTCTTTAACAAACACTAGTAACTGAACTCTTAACAAACACTAGTAACTGAACTTTTTAACAAAACGTTGTATCTAATATCTAACGTGTCTGCACACTCCCCTCGAGTGCCTGACACCCACTAGCTGACATGTCAGTCCTTACGCACGGCCTACACGACTGCCCGCCATTACATGCTCCAACATATCATCTCTTCCACCAGAGCCACTCACATCACGGAAATAGTGGCTGATAAAAGTATTTTTGTGTTTCCAGGAACATGCTGCCAATATCTCTTCCAAAGGTACACCAGATCCAAAGGCCCATGAGGCTGCCAACGCACGCAGTTCATGAACACGCACTTCCGGTGGAATATCGAGATGGTTTGGACCAAGGTCATATGCCCTTCTAATTACTTCCCGAATCCAGGCCCCGAGCCTTGCCGGAGGCACTGGGCTTGGAACTAAAACACCCGTTTCCTTGTTGACCAGGAGAAAAAGGGGGGTTGGTGGAGCAGTCCTCTCGACAGACGTCGATGTAGTTTGTGGCTGTTTTGTATACTCCAGATAACATCTGAGTGCCCGAACGGGGCACTGCATCTTTTCCCCACCCCCGGGTTCAACTACAGGGGCGAGTGCTTTGATGACTATAGGCTTAGGCGCTTCATCCGGCCGCTGATTCTTGGCCCGGAAACTTGCTGGAACTGTTATTGTGACACTTGACCACCCCCTTGCAAAACGAATGTGTCCATCCTCTCGTGACAAAGCTGCTAATTCACTTTGTCGAGCCGCCGTCGCCAAAGCAACCAGAAACACAGTTTTTTGGGTTAAATGAAGTTTCGATGCCGTGTGCAAGGGCTCATATGGTGCATGTGACAAACTTTCTAGCACCAGAGGGAGGTTCCATCTAGGAAACAACTGCCGCACTTTTGGACGAGCATTTTCAAATGCCCGGATTAATCTGGACAGGATCTTGCTGTCGATAGTAACTGAACTTCCTGTACAGGACAGAACCGAATTAATGGCAGATCTGTAGCCCTTTATAGCTGATGGTGAAAGCCCCTTTTGAAAAAGATCTTCGAGGAAAGCCGCCAATGATGCTTCCGACGGGTTACATGGGTCAACAGACGAAGTCCCGCACCAGGTAAACCACTTCTTCCACTTCGTCTCATAGACCTTAACTGTAGATGGACGATGACACTGCAGCAGACGCGATGTCACTGGAGATGAAAATCCTGCCTCATGCAGACTGACCCTCATAGTCTCCAAGCGTGAAGATGAAGAACATCTGGCTTGGGGTGCAACGTCCGTCCGTAGTGTTGCGAGAGCAGACTCTTGGACTGAGGTAACGGAAGCGGGTCTCCCTTTGCTAACTCTTGAAGATCGACGTACCACGATGCTGCTGGCCACAACGGAGCTATTAGGATGAATGACCCCGGCGACTTCCGAATTTTGTTGAGAACCGCTTGTAGAAGAGCGAATGGCGGAAACGCATAAGCGAACATCCCTGTCCACGAGATACTCAGCGCGTCCGTTGCCCACGCCTGAGGGTCTGGGAAGGGGGACACATAGTTTGGAAGCTGAGTGTTGAGGCGAGTTGCAAACAGATCCACGAAGGGAGTTCCCCATTGCAAGAAGATGGCTTGACAAATTTTGGGAGCCAGACGCCACTCCGTAGTTGGTATCAGATTTGTTCTGGACAACTCGTCGGCCCACACATTCAACCGGCCTGCAATGTGTCTGGGTAGTAGCGTTACATGAAGATTTGCGCAAAGGTCGAATAGCATGGATGCTTCTGACATCAGGGTCCTGGAGTGGGTTCCCCCCCCCTCTCCGAATATACGAGACCGCCGAGGTATTGTCTGACATGACTCCTACTGCTTTTCCTTCCAGATGAGTTGACCAGTTGCAAACTGCCAGGCGGACTGCCCGAAGTTCCAGGACGTTTATATGGAGAAGTTGCTCGGCCGGCCTCCAACAGCCGGACACTGTTTGCCCCTCCAAATGTGCTCCCCATCCTGTTGACGATGCGTCGGTGAACAGGAGCGCATCTGGAGATGGTGACTGGATGGGAACGCCCGACCGCAGATTGTCGCCGTTGATCCACCATTGAAGAGCCTGACGTGGAAGATTGTGAAGTGGCACCGTGTCCTTCCAGGATATTCTCGGCGACCATTCTTCTTTCCGAAACCAATGCATTGGCCTTGTCCTCCACGCCCCCATGGGCACCAGAGCCGCGCAAGAGTCGACGAGGCCAATTACCGAAGCGAGTTCCTTTGCTGAAATGGATGACTTCCGAAGCAACCCCGAGAGTATGCTGCCTACCTTCGCAATCCTCTCTGGCGATGGTCTCACGAGGAATGACACCAGATCGAGCTCGGCGCCGAGAAAGATGAATGTTCTTGATGGTACTAGACGTGATTTCAATACATTCACCCCCAGACCTAATTCTTGAAACAGCTTCAGACTTCTTTGAAGATCGATCAACAATCCCTGATACCTGAGGTTGCGGAGCAACCAATCGTCTAGGTAGGCGTGGACTCGCACATTGTTCTCGTGTAGATGTGCCACTACCGGTCGTAGCACCGCCGTGAAAACCTGAGGAGCGGTGCTGAGGCCAAAGGGTAGAACTTCGAAATGGTACACTACCCCGTTTGAAATGAATCGGAAGAAATGGAAAACTTTTGGGTGAAGCGGCACGTGTAGGTATGCATCTTCGAGATCCACTGATACTGTGAATTCTTGAGGTTGAAGCGACTCGCGAATGACAGTCAAAGTTTCCATCTTGAAATGCTGTTTGATTAGAAAACTGTTCAACTTGCGTAAATTGAAGATGAGGCGTGTTCCACCGCTTTTCTTCGGAATAACCCTTACTGGACTGTAGAAACCGGGGGTGTCCATGGGGGACCTTCGAATTGCCCCTTTGTCCAAAAGTTTGACGACTTCGCTTTCCAATGCTTGAGCCTCGACCGCGTCCAATACCCAACTGGGGGGAATGTGGGACAATGTCGGGTATGACGCGAATGGCGGGATGTAGCCGTTTTCTACAATCGATAGCACATAAGGGTCCGTCGTAATTTTTGACCAAGCCGCGACATGGTGCCGTAACCTGCCCCCCACCTGCCGATGAATGGGGGCAAGCTTGAACCCTGCAGAGTCATGTACGTGGATTGCCGGTTCTGCGACCCCGGCCCCGAAAATTTGCTTTTCCTTTCCGTAAGGCTTGGTTTCCGCGCCCGCGAAAGGAGCTTGGAGGTCCATCTTGGCTAGACCGTGCCGCATTGTAGTATGGTTCTGTTGAAAACTTCCTATTTTGACCTTTATTCTTTAATTCTGGCTG
The DNA here is from genome assembly GCA_023313725.1 of Lithobius niger. NCBI lineage: Eukaryota > Metazoa > Arthropoda > Chilopoda > Lithobiomorpha > Lithobiidae > Lithobius > Lithobius niger. Next base: position 7,863 of record JAHWFP010096760.1, read on the forward strand.
TGCGTTCCAACGAACCGCCGAAGCACTCTCAAACCTCCCTTGTCTAAATGAACCTGCAGCATATCTAGACTGAAAACGACCTTGTTTTGGCACTAGTGGCTTTTTCTTTCCTTGAAGTTCTGGGGCCAACTCCAACAATTGGCCGTTGAATAGATCCGACGACTTATGGATTGGAAGCAAACGCAAACGTCCGACTAAATCCCATGGAAGGTTAACTGCTGACTCTAGGTATGCATCACGCCTGCGATAAACCATGTTCAAAACAGCCCGAATTCCCCAGTTGAAAGAATCCTGTTGAAAGGATGAAGCTCTCTTCATGTGCTGCAAACAATCTTCCAAAACTGAATCAGACCGAGACTCTGGTGGCTCTGCCAAAAAAGCTCTTACCGCCGCCGTTGACGCCGAATAAGCAAGATCCGCATGCGAACCAGCTCGCAAACTCCACCTCACCAAGCTTTCGTCATCCTCAAACTGCCTGATAGGGATTTTGATAAACTGTGGATTCGTCAGACTCGAATCCAACTCCATCACACAACGCTCTGTAAGATATTCCGCTGATGGATAAGTTTTATAGCGGCTGCGGCCTGGTGCTCCAGTCCCCGCATACTTGAAGAAAAAATTACGTTTCTTCCTGTCATGAGGAGGCAATGGACCTTCTACTGACAAAGGCTCTTCATTTTTCCTAGTCATACCTTCCAGGTCAAGTAGCTGCCTAAAAACTACTTCTGATTGTGGCAAATTATAAGGGTCAGGCCTAAAATCACCCATATTTGCAAAAGTATGACGTGGAGGGTCCGCAGAATTAACTACTGTTACAGGGCGAGCCTTACAAAAAGCAGACGGCAAATAATTGAAAATAGAGGCCGTAAACTGACTCCACGGAATAAAAGATGGCCCTTCATTATAAATATCCTCAGACATTCGTTCATCTTCATGTGCTGTAACCCCAATTTTTGCTTTTTTTAGGGGAGGAGGGCGTAAATTCCGGTCAGCATTCAATTCAAGCCGCTCCTTAAAATTGGAATTCCTATGCTGGGAATAAGAGCTTTGCGAAGAAACACTGGCACTAACACTAATTTCGTCAATATTGACATAATCCAAATGATCGTCACCTGAATTCTCCAAATCATTATATTGGCGTCTTGCATGTTTCACCGGACGTCGTTGTACAGAACGACGATCATCTTCGTCACTCGTTACCACTCGTCGCCACTTTTCATCCGCCGCCATCTTGGATCGACGTTTCACACTCATCAACGACCGTCGCCGCTCATCGACACTCCTTGGCGATCTCGAACGGGACCGGATCCGACTGTAACGTCCGTCATCGCCCATCGGCGACCGACGCACACCTCTCGCATTCAAGTTCCCTTCATCAACCACACCCCGGCGCCGTGGTGACCTTGGTAACTGGCGACTACTCCGCTCCATTCCGGCCTGCACGTCCGTAGACAACTGCAGCCGAGCCGACTCCTGTCCGACCACCAATTTCCGGGAAGATTGGCGCCGGGGAGAACTCTCATTACGGCTTGGAGACTCGGAACTACTGTGCTTTTTGCCGAAGGCCCTCGCCTTGTTCACTGAATGCCTCTTTTTTTTATGTGAACGCACAGATTTACTTACGGTTAACGGCTCGCGAAGCTTCCGAAACTCGTCCAGATCACTTGATTGGGGTGGATGTCCTTCACGCTCGGGTTCCGTCACATATGGATTAGCGCCAACACGTTCACGATCCGCCAGTTTTGTCTCGATTATCAACGGAATCGAACTTTGGAGAGAATGGAGTTGTGATGCCATGCTCTCTTGGAAATCAGCGAACATCGTTTTAAAATCCATAGTTTGATCGGTTGGGATTATTGCCGACGAAACACTCTCCTTGGGGCTGTCCCGTAGATTAGGGTTAATCTGTCCGTCGGCTTTGTCGTCTCCGTCGCTGGCGCTCGAATCAACCATCGTGTCCACGACGTTTAGAGTTGTACAAGGATCGTCCCCAGTAATCCTTCTATCCAAGGAATCTTCAGGTAGTTTCTTCTTCTTTTCCACAAAACCGGGACGGCTACGCTGCAACGCCTTTTGGTCGGATTTTTTCCAAGTCCGACAAATTTTCCGAATGGCCGCTGGATTGAGCTTCAAACAGATGCTACACGGGTTACGCAGAAAATCGCAATTCCTATACTTCCTACAGGCTAAATGTTGGTCCCCAGGTGTTTTTAAATGAGTGCAAGACACAACCTTTTCTAATATGAAGTCCTCAGCTTTACCACTCATACCGGGCTAACGTTTTTTAAGAAAAAAAATACCGACAGAGCAAAACATCAACTTACCGAATTGATGCCCAAAGCGATAGTGGGCAATATGGCGGCTCTAGCTACGAGGGTAGCATGAGTAGTGCCATCTGGTGGGAAAGCCAAGCAAGCTTGTTTACATTTAAATGGTGTTTAAATTTGGGCAATTTGAGAGCATTAAAAGCGATTTAAGCTAATACTAAAGGGAAGTATTTTGCAGATAGTAAGAAACTGAATACTAAATCAAATAACTTATTAGCAGTACATTATATTTTTTTTGCCATATATATTATAATTTTTTAGTAGAGATCGACCCGAATCCGGATATATCCGGATCCGGCGCCTGATAATGTGGTAGCCGACGAAATCCGGATCCAGCAATTATATTGAACCAGATACCGGTTGCAACACAACCAAAACATTGTCGCCGTAAACGTGTTGCATGCCTCGGTAAAATAAATCGTAGTAAAATAACTAAGCAATCTACGGGTATAAAAAATTGCAGATGTAATAATTACAGTGTAAATTATTGCACAAAAATATACTTGGGACAATCGTATTAGATTTTTCATAAACATAACTAAAAAAAAAAGTTAAAATTCGACTACGTAAATGCGCTTAAGCAAATATTCACCTTCCGTTGCAGTACATGTGAGGCACTTGAAATCATAACTTCCTTTGGTTATTCTTCCGTTACAGCGTTGTTACGGCTTCCCAAATCCTTTTTCTAAGTTTTTAATACCGTAGAATTCCGTAGAAGTAGTTTAAAATTGTTTTATTTCCTAATTTATATTCACTATCATTGAAAGCAATCCGTTTAAGGCCGCCATCGCGCTCCCCCTCCCAGCCGGCTGTCCGCCAATCGAGAAGCATCTACTAGTTCCTATGGCCGTGACCTTGACTTGCTTCGTGTGACGTCACTTGTGACTGGCCCCCGCCACGATGAGTGATCACATGCCAATCGGGAAATTCCAGCTTTCAAATGCGACAGCTTGAACCAAAGGCTTGTTTTAGCAAACAAAAGCAATTTCAATTTTGATGACACGACCAACACCGTTGGATCTTTCATCACTCCGTCAGATCTCATTCTGGCTACGGAAAACCCGCGAGGCAAAGATGAATCTACGCCGAGCTACCGCCGCCGCTGGACCACTTTCAGTCCCAACTCTCCGCTGGGCCTGTCCTCATGTTCTTCCCGCAAAAACCACAGCGTTTCCCGCAGCGAAGTTCACCTCATGTTCCAACAGGCTATACACGGGAAAACGAAAGTCAACCCGATGCCTCCGCCATCATGCACGTCTTCTGCCCGCCACGCCCACACCCAGGATTGGGTTGCGTCCACCACGTCTTGAAAGCCATAAGCGTGCCCCCCTTTCATCGCCTAGTACTGCCAAGAAACGAAAGACCGCTTCGCCACCGGCAGCTTTGCGTCCTCCTCCTGCGAATGCGCCCCCAGCCCCGGCAACCCCAAACCCGCTTTCACTTATCCTTCCAACACCCGGGAAAATGATCCACTTCTCGGACGCTCATCTCATTCATGCGTTTTGAGTGATGAGTCAAGACTGAACCCGTTTTCACCTGGCTAACCTCACGTCTAGAGTGATATTCAAGACTACAGTTGCTGTCCATTGCTGCTCGTCTCACTCGTTAAACCCACGGTTAGTGTGAAGAACCAATACAGAGAGCATTTGCACCTCTTGCTGCTTGTCTCGGCCGTAGCTGACCCCCATGTCTCGAGCGAAAATCAAGACATCAGTTGCTGTCTACTGCTGCTTGTCTCACTCGTGGATAAACCCACGTTTTGTGTGAAGAACCAAGACAGAGAGCGTTTGCACCTCTTACTGCTTGTCTCGACTGTGGCTGACCCCACGTCTTGAGCTACAATCAAGACTTCAGTTGCTGTTCACTGCTGCTCGTCTCACTCGTGGCTAGAACCCACGTTTTGAGTGAAGATCCAGACGGAAGCCGTTTCCACCTCTTACTGCTTGTCTCGACTGTGGCTGACCCCACGTCTCGAGCTACAATCAAGACTTCAGTTGCTGTTTACTGCTGCTCGTCTCACTCGTGGCTAAGTTTGCATCTCTTGGCGCTTGTCTCATCCGTGGCTCACCCTACGTCTCTAGTAAAATCAAGACATCGGCCACTTGTCTCGTCCATGGCTGACTTCACGTTTCAGGTAAATCAGACAACAGTTGCCGTCCACTCTGATCCTCGGCTCATCCGTGGCTAAAAACCACGTTTCAGATTGCAGAGTCAAGTCGGATGTCGTTTTCACCTCTTGGACCTTGACTTGACAGTGGCTTACCCCACATCTCGAGTGAAAGTCAACACAACCATCACTTTCAACATCAAGTCTTGTCCCACTCGTGGGTAAAAACCCACGTTTATAGCAAAGCCTCAAGACGAACCTCCGACAGCTTGTCTCAACAACAAAAAAACCAAGATGGCGATTACTGTCGACTCAGACGCTCGTCTCATCTCCAAAAAAAAAAAAAACAACTTTCTTTTGGGAAAATTTTGGGACAGCCGACACTCTTCTGATGAGGCGACGAACAGCCCCCCCACCGTGTATAAAAATCAACACGACTATCAAACTCCCATAGAACGTCCGCCACGAAAACCAGGGGTGCTTATACGTCACCTCGCCCTTTGGTTTCATGCCTTTCGCCGGAATTTGAATTTACCGAAGATGGCCGCCGCACCAGAAGCCTCCGCTTCTCCTCCCACTCGCCCTCATCCTTGGTCAACGCTGGTCTCGGCGCTAGACCTCGCTGCCGTTAGGCCGATCCTTCATGCTTTCGCCAATGACGCTCCTTTCATCGCCGTAGACAGCCGAGACGAGTCGCCGCCCCAAGCGGGCCAGAGAAATCCTCCCGCCGCGCCGTTGGATTTTTCATCGCTACAACGTGATGTCCAATTGGCCAAAGACAACTACCACGAGGCTAAGAAAATCCTACGCCGAGCTGCCGCCGTCTCCCAACGCCCCCTTGGACTTTACATGAGCATCTTCCCGCAGTGGCCGTAGCGTCACCCGCATTGAAGTTCACCACATTGTCCGTGAGCCTCTTCAAGGAAAAATGCCTGACAACCCGATGCCGCCGCCCAACCTGCTTTTACCACTGCCTTCCTCACCAACTTCCGCCGGAATCTCCGCCAAGCTTCCTCACGGGCTTTCATCAACCCCTGCTCGCTGTCTTTTGGGAAACATCTACCAGCCCAAGCAGCCCCTTATGGGAAATGAAAGTCAAACCAATGCCGTCCCCTTCACGCACATCTCCCACCGACACACAGGCCGCCACGGACTGTTTTCCCTCGGCTTCCCACAATTACTACCCAGCCCTCCCTTTGAAGTCAGGACACCATTCATCCCCTCCCACGCCGACTTTAATCCACTTATTTCGCCAACTTTGTTCTGCATCTCGTCAGCCCAACCAGGCTGACTGCTTTCACAAGGGAACAGAAAGGTATGACAACTGAACAGGCCCGGTAAGATTACCCTCACATCTCCTGGTCTCAAGCTGCCATTATTGCCGGCAGCTCGCTTCTTCTCCTGGTTCCTTTCATCTTCCGATGTTCTCCAGTTCCCGTGTGCCATGTGACTGCCCACCACCTGCCGCCCTCGGCGCCAGCCCATCCTTAACTAGGCATGCCCTTGGCTTTCGTTTCCCGTTAAGACCAAGCCCGCCCCAACAAGATCAACGCCCTGACCATTACTGTTCATCTCGACCATCTTCAAACCTGCCGCAGCCCGGCGGCCGTCAGTCTTCAAGACAGCTGACCGCCATAACACCACCATGGCCCTTTCACCTAAATAATGGGGCCTCTGCCGGCCTGATTCCCTCCGTCAATGATGGCTCAAGACACCGTCGCCGTCCCAACCTCCAAGCATCCTCCCAAGCATACAGGATTTGAGTGAAGAGTCAAACGAATGACGCTGTCACCTCTTCCAGCATCACCACCTTGGTTAACCCAATGCTTCAAGTGAAATTAAGATGTCCACGACTATCTACACTGACGCTAATCCAATTCGTGTCTCTCCATTGGATCCATTGGCAGAAAAGTTTCCTTGCGACTTTGACAGCTAGCCTACGCTGTTCCGAAATCCAAGCTCTTTAGGCCAAACCGGCCTACTACGGCTTCAGACCAAGTTTCTCCTCTGTAATCCTCCACCCAGGATCAAAATTCAGAGCAAAAACGCAAAACCATTTGTACCATCCAACCCAACACCTTCCCGGTCCTATTCATCGAGGGTTTTGAACCCGAACGCCTTCTTTATCATGTCATAGCACTACGCTGCTTTCTACCCGAACTCAACACGACGACATCCGCAGAGGAAGAAATCCAACTCTTCCTTCCTGTTGACTCCCAATCCAACGAAACCTCAACTGCGTTGGGGCCGCGGTGGATGAAAATGACAAACGAAGTATTTTACGAAAAACTGAGCACGAGCAAGAAAGTAAGTGTGACGGCACATGAAGTCAGAACAATCTCCACATCATGAGCGACCACAACGCCACGCCAATCGAAGAGATCCTGGCAGCAGCATCCTGACGTCATCAATCTCCCTTCACCTCTCACTACCTAAGGGATATGTTAAGAAAAGAACAGGGACTACACCGGCTGGGACCAATCGTCGCAGCCAGAAGCGTGGTCAAGCCCCCTTAAGCACTCAGAACAAAGCAGAAGCAAGCCATCCCCCAGATGGAAACATGACCCATTAAGATGTTTTGGCAAATAAGAAAGAACATTTTGCTGGCCCTCAGCCCGGCCGGCTAAAAATGGTTTCTTTTTGCCTAAAACA
>JAHWFP010096763.1:0-11571 GCA_023313725.1 Lithobius niger
CCCTTTTTTTAACATATTAGGATGGATTTTGTGATGATAATCTTAGGAATTTGTTATTTATGTTAACATAAATATTCCCAGCAAAGAACAACTACTGGTTCGCCATCTTTTCTTGGTGGATCCAGCAGAATAACCACCTCTTGAAAACGGTAAGTCCAACGCATCACCAGTGATATCACACCGAAATATCGCATAACATGTGGTTATTGTGGTGAGCTTTTAATGATAATAATAAGTTTGTTGCAAACCCAACCGGAATGGCAAGGACCTGGTGGTCACTAACTGCCATCCGAAATTAAAACGAAATTTAAAAATAAAAAAAATTTAAGAGTCTAAAACGAAGACGATGGCCCGGCTGTACAGGAAGGGTACATGGTATTGGGTTGGGGTCACGAATGCCTTACCACCAAGGTTAGCCCTACCAAGGAAACAATGGTCCCCGATGGCATCCCCAAAAGTGAGGGACAAGTGAGTTTTCAATGAGTTTAGGAAAGTGTTCGTGGACTCAGGGGGTATATTGTTTTATTATATCTCATACCAGCATGGCTGTGTATTTCAGGGATGTGTGTTATGTATTCTCTGAATAATTCGTTTCTGATTTGAAGCCATAGGATATTACGAAACCTTGTTTCACACTTTTAGCTTTCCTTCTTCATTTACCAATTTTAGCAATGAACTAAATATCACTGAAACGATAAGAATGGTCCCACTTAAAACATATTTAACAAAACCTACGCAACTGTTTCGTAACTGTTTCGTCACTTATGAATAACCATCGTGTCTTAATATTGGAAAAATCCATTCTGAACAGGAACGATAATTATATTTTAGGTGTTACTTCAGCCACAAGGGACGAAAACCACTGCGCGCCAATCCACTCTGGCTGATTCAGGGGCTACTCATGATTTAATGTTAACGTTAAAGAAAGTAAGTAGGCTACCAGGTTTGCCTGAATTTTATTTTATTTATTTTTGATCTTAGAAAAACGTTGCATGGTAAACATTAAACTGTACGAAACCTTAACAACTTCCACTAAAGTACTTGCATCATGCCTGACAAAACGAAATACATCAAATCGAAAAGAAAACCTTGTACAAACAAAAAACTGAAACATTTGATTTAGATCCAGGCTGTTATGTACTGGAGTGCCACATCCTACTAACAGTTTTATCGTGGATAAAGAGCCCCAGTGGGCCCACTGCAGCGTGATTGAAGTTAGCGCTAACGACCTTGCTATCGACACGCCATTAAGCCTCAAACCCCCCCCCCCATTGGCCCTAAAATTAAGTAATTTGCTAATAATACTCATCTGAGTAATATTTACTTTTTTAAAATCATGTCTCACTATTCTGCAAAATTTGTTGTTTGTCACTGCTTCTCTCTAGAAAATGACTGAATAGAAGTTAATGTAGAGCTCACCTATGTAACCTTTCTGTATCGTTTGCAATGTTAATCTCAACGTTTTTATTTTTGCTGTAACTTCTCTTCTTTTCCTGTCACGTTTCCCCCAAATACCTTAGGACTTCGGCACTGCAGCGCCGGAGAACTTGAATCGTCCCTAAAAATAAAAAAAAGATGAGCTGTTGAGTAGAATGGATGCAACTGAACGTTATAACAACACTAACAACAACAACAACAAAACAACGATCTTTTATTGTGGTGTTTCACATGTAAAAATTGGTATGAAGCCTTTTATAAACATGGGCTTGATGGACCATTGATTTTCCTTAATTGATAAAATACCAAAACAGAAAGTTGTTGTTAAGCAGACAAACACGCTATTAAAACACTAATCTTTCTCTAGCAAATACTATTTTGTAACTATATTCTAATTATATACGTTTTTACTTCGTTTTTATCCAGTACGAATTTGTCAGCAGACGTCAGGAAAAGTGTGTCGACTTCAAAACTCACGAAAGGTGCAAACACGACTGTTATGTCGCAAAATACAAGCAATTTCCTTGCAGGTAAAACTTTAGAAAACAATTGTAATAAAGTCATTGACTTTTATGCAGCCAAATAAACACATATTCTGCTCTACTGCTATTACCATTAAAACGAAAACGTAAAACTACGATTTTTTATATTCCAAGGTTGACACTCTAGCAGTATGAGCTCAGTCTTGATAAATTAGAAAAGTGTTGGCATACGAAATACAGCAGCAATGCCTAAAGGGAAAAGGTTTGCATTTAGTAGTGTCCGCGGCCTATCTTGAGTTCTCAGCAGAACGAACACAGATAATCGATTGTACGTTTTCAGTAGCAGAGCGCCTTGTTGATATCCAAAATGGTTAGAAAATCAATGGCGGCCACCGATTAAATCCACCCCATCCAGGAAGACGTAGCCGCTCATAAAATACTTGCAGGACTCTAGATACACCACACGCACAATAGACTAATTAATTTAGTCTACCAAAATTGGGTTCTTGCATTACTTTACTTGCGTATTAAGTTTCTTAATAACTGCCAATCTTTTCCGTTTCTTGCTACAATATTTTTAAAACACGTTAAAGAGTTTTTGTTCAAAGTGTAAGCAAAGTTACACTTGCTGTGCGCGGCACATCTAAATTCACTAATGATGTGTCGTGGTCTCGTACTTTCGTAAACCCTTAAACTTTTCTTTGGGTGGGACCGTGTTTGGAAAGATGGTACACCACAGCTGTTTTGTAGAAAAACCACTGCTCCTTGGTTAAACATTTCATTCGTTGCAGGTGGGAATCCACGTTAAGTCACGATCTTTTTCTGCTCCTCTAATATAGATTCGAAAAAAATCTTCACACAGTCTACTCCTCCATACAACTTTTTGGAAAATACTCCACCTAAATGGTCCACCATCACATAGGCAAAACTGCAAGCTTGGTTTATGTGGTTAACTCTGGTGTATGTGTCGTTTTCATCACGACTGGAGACTGGTTGGAGCGCCACTTCAAAATCCACATACAACATCCACATCCAATCCACATACAATCCTTTTGAGTACGTTCTTGAAATTTTTAAACTGTATACCATCGTTGTTGGGCAATGAGGTTTTTTGAAACGGAACTCCCTCGCAAGAAGGAAGGTGGTCGTTTTCATACTTGAAACGATTTTGAAAACCGTGTAAGCAAATGCCTGCAAAAATATTTCCCGTTTCTGTTAGGGTTGAAACTCGTGATGAATCTGTTGAAATCTTTTATCGTCACGCAGTTTCCGTCGATACACAGCAAGTCAACGTGATGTTTACTTTCAACTAAGGAACTCACGTGATAAACGCAAGGATTGTCATCCTTGAAACCAAAAATATTTACCGAAATGTTGTTGGCTTTGCCGGATGCTGCGATCTTGGATAAAAAAAAACGGGGTATTTATCCAACATATCAACAACTAACTTGTCCGCACGAGGCAGGTAATGTTTCGTATTCCAGTCATGTTGTGAAGACGAAACGGTGTGTACACTAGCCAACACGGACCACAGAAAAGATCTATCGTCCTCACGACACACATTGACCAACAATATGTTGGGTCTATTTTGAGCTTGTTGGGAAGAGCTACGTAACCTTTCCCCGAAAAGATCTATAGATTCCGAAGCATAGTTCGGTACACACGCATTGTTTGACAACCTATCCACTTCCTTCTACGGCAAACTGACCAATACTATGCATAATCTTGTTCGACATTTCCGAGAGAACCTGCTTGCTCCCCACTATGACCACGCTGGAGTTAAAATAAGCTTTAATAGTTTCCATATTATCCATTGCTTTTTCAAAGAGAATGCATAATCCAATTTGAGCTTTTACGTTTAACATAATACGTTGACATTGTTTTAAAAGATTCACATATTTATCCTCGTACCGTTCAAACAAATTCTAGGGTTCGTAGTGTATTTCACCTGACGTAAAATCCTGCTTGAAAGTGAAGAAGCACCTGTTGAAGGCATCACGCATGAGATCAAAACCCACCTAAATCCAAACTAAACGGCCTCACCTCGAGTTTGGTATCATCGTCTTGTCTTTTAAATCGTGAATCATGAAGGACAAGGCACAGTCGATTCTGGTATCTTCTATTATAGGTACAACTAGAGATCTGACGTTGTTTACTACGAGGTCAAAATTTGCGGGTATTTGAGTAATTATTTTTTTTCTTCAACGGTGGTTTGAGTTTAGGAAAACACAATTCACGTCTCTGTTTTGAAGACTCTCCAATTTCCCTTGCACCTTGTTTTACAGCCCCGCCACAGTTGTGCTGTTGATTAGAGTAAGACACATCACACGATTTGCAGGTGACGTTATATTTTCCTTCGTGACGCCTTTTGTGCCTCCGTGTTTATGTGTTGTTCCGGAACGTCCTTTCGCAGCATTGACACAAGAAACTCTCATTGTCAAACATTGGAAGATCCGTTTTTCTTCTTCGCCAATCATCATTGGCCCTTATTTTTTATCTTCCGCTGTCTCTTCGTTCATCGGAAGAAGATTAGACGAATGTGTAATCCTGGTATGAACCATAGCTTGTTCCAAACGGGGGGAAATACCTCTAACAGGCTTCACAATAATATATACTCCCAAACTTGATTTTTTTGGGCGTAATCATTTTTCTATCGCATGAGTGCGCCAATAATTCATCGTAGGTAGAAATGAGTTCTCCGCAATCGAGACAAGTAAAGTTTACCATGCAAGGCTTCTCCAAATGATTTTCTCCTCTTCTCACGACAAAATCTCAGTCTTGATTTTCTCGCACTGGAACCTCGAAACCACATCGTACTTGGCAGCCAGGGCTGATATAAAGACCTACGGAATTATCTGCACCCTTATACTCACCGTTCGCTAAACTAGTCCTGGGGGTTTGTATCAAACGGCAAGGTTCTCCACCAACCCATGCGCTACAAAGTTACATGATCGTCCCCCATCCCCCCGTAAACATACACGGACGGGTGCGAAAAATGACCAACCAGCAATACCACTGTAAAAAAATAACTGCAAAAAAATTAGTCAAATAGGAGTATGGTAAAGGGGCCCACCTGCAGGGGTGTACTGGTGGGTTGCTCAAAATGGCTTGCTTTGCCCTTTTCCCCCTACTATTTATTCGTGGTATTTCGGTCGTAATGTTAACTACTTCATTCTCGGTTACATTGCCAAGAGTGACTGCAGTTTCGGTTTAATGTTAAGAAAAGAAGCTGTTTGATATTTATGTAAATTTGGCTGTAAGATGGCTGAGTTTCAATTTGCAATAAAACAATTGATAGTATGGGAATTGATATCAGTAACTTGACAATTGGAAGCCTTTCCTCACGCTGCAGCAGCTTGAGATGGTTAGCACAATTTAGAGTTTTTCTAATTTAATCTTAGTGAGTCTAACAGACATTTTGACTATATTCCACAAAGCTTTGCATTTTTCCCACATACAGGACTCTTAGTTTTATTAAAAAATGATTTTGTTCTGTTGTGGTCGGACTTTCGTACCGGCACATTTGAAATTTTAAGGACTGACGGGGAATAATGGAGAGGAATGTCGCCGGAAATTGGGAGAAGGGAGTGGAAAGTTTGATAAGAACTATAATGCTAATGACTAGAATAAAACCTCTCGTAAACCCCGAGCTTAAAATTCAACCTGGACATTTATTTAGTTTTGAACAGTAATATTATACATACAAAATTCTCTCGGCTCAATTGATGTGACTGAAGGAGGCTTAAATTTACCACCAAAATGTACACTACACTTGATAAAAACTGTAGCTCATTACAATTTACAAAACTAGCCTGAATCATTCGACGAGTTACGGCTGTCACAGTGAAACCAATTTCACAACACAGATTTAACACATTTTGCACCAAATAGAAATGTCCACACTCACATGGGTCCTTCAGAGTTGTAACTAGAGCCTCGGTCAGTCTTTCAACACAGTATGAGGAATTACACAAACGAGAGCGTCCACACGCCCGTCTTCACAGCACAGTCCATCGACCCCATCTGTCTAGTGAACCGCATACCACGTCACGTACGCCGCATTACGGCCAAGTCGTGCAAAACGTTTTATGACATCGTTCGTTACCTTACTGTGAAAGTTCTCGTCACTATTAGAGTCGACAACGATGTAGGAACACACGGAGGCCAAAAACTTTCGTCGGAGTGCCTGAGGATGGTGGCAGCCAGCCACCAAAAATTAGCTGGACATTAAAAAGTGTCCTCGTTGTGAAAATGAGCGGACATTTTCTCCATAATTCCAGTAATTATGACTCTAATAGTTTTATGACATCAGTCATGTGACGTAATATCCGATCCAGGTGAACATAGTTAAAATAAAACAGGAATTTGGAAACAAATAACAATTTACAATAAAACTTAAAATACCTACAATATACAAATCGTAACATGGATGAGTTAAATTAATGTACAAGTAAGAGGAAAGCATCTTGAGACGAATGAGTCGCCTCACCTCGAACGTCCCGAATGACGTCACGCATCGTGACACTGTTGTATTTTTTCATTAGAGCACGAATATCATCATTTAGCCAGTTAGAAGCTGGATTTTTACGTTTAAAAGTTATATTAGGCATATGAATATCTAGCAGCTCTGTAATAGAGGTTGGTGCACAAAACACTGACAAACCCAACATTTTTCAAAACGATAGGTCGAATGCTATTTCCTTTTTCTTGTCTTAGTTTTCTATACCCATGAATTACGAAATCATTGACCTTAAGTTTAGGGTTTGAGTAGAATATATCAAGTCTTTTCTTTTCTCAGTCCTCGTTTTCTTGTTCAGGCTCATTACGAATGATCAAATTATCCGACATTTATAATTACGAAGCGTGAGTATTTCAGTTTACAGATTGGTAGTATTGATGATATAGGATTCATCAAATTCATGAATTGTGACATCAGGAGTTGAAGAACCTACAGCCTTTGTTGATGAATTGGGTATCACCAATACCAGTAGCTTCATCAACTCCATTAAGCCTCAACCCCCCCCCCCTCATCAACTCTTAATGCCACAATTTATTGCAGCATTGGCTTGATAGTTTCACTGTGCATAGCAAGGAAAACTTAAGCCTCAAAGTTGGCAAGTGCAATGTTTATGGCTTTCGTAATTTCGTGTTAAGTAAACTCATCCGCAGTCAGCTTCTTCAATTTTTTGCTTACTGTTAAATTATGTAGCACCGTCTTACCAACTTAAGTAACATTTGATGACTGAGCCACACAATTTACTTTAACTGACTTTACTGTGGAGCTCTAGTTAGTTGCGTTGTTGTTTGCAATTTATAATCAAGATGATATACTATATGATAGCTGGTTCAAATCCTGACTTATCCACCCTTTTACTAAGAAATAATACCACAGCAGGTTTCCGCGGTTGACTTCACACATGCGCCCTCCAAACACATAACCTCCCTGTTCGACCACCCTGAGGTTTTGTAATTTTAGGATAAACTTGGCACTTAAATGCTTGGTGTAAAACATGAAACTTCACTTATAACTTTAAGTACACCCTTAAACCTTCAACTTAACATTTGTTGCATAAGACTTAAAAATAATAGAAAGTATTGATATCATAGTGCATAGCCATCATGTAAAGGAACGTACTTTCGTAGATTCACAGTTTCACATATATTTTCTATTGTGCACGTATTGAACATTATCAAGGGTACTTATCTCGTTTGTAACTTTATAGGTTTCCATTTATGCCGGAAGAAACATTACTGCCATTTTGTATTATTAACAATAACACAAAGCTCCTGTATTCACGCACTGCTGAAATTGCACTTCAACCACTAAATTGTTCTTGCCCGAGATCATGCCACGACACGACTTACAACATTGGCCGCAACTTTGTGACACACAACGAAAGACTTGAGACCATAATCCGGATTTATTATAGGCAAAACCAAATGGTCGTCATCACCGAACGTTTTGCCTATCATGTCATTTCTCTTTTGAGTGATACAGGAGGAAGTCTTGGCTTGTACCTAGGTTTGTCAATTCTATCCACATTTCAAGTATTTCAGGTTCTCTTAAAACGATATATTTCGTACCTCAAGTCAAAAATATACCCAGTCAATAAGCAACTTTTGGCATATAATGCTGACCCAGTATTTCGTCAAGTAAATCGAATTCTAACTCATGAATGTCAGCGGAAAGAATCTACGATCCCAACAGCGAGTGTGAAGGATTCAATTCCTGTTTTGGCTGTAGTTTTAAATTCGGAAAAGACACTTACATCGAGAGTGGCTTGGTTGCTTTGTGTTCTTGTATGCTTGGTGTACAGTGGTGTCTTTATTTACATTAGAGTGATTTCGTACATATCGGATCGCACACGAATGACGATGGAAGTAATCCGAAGTGACATAGTAGAGTTTCCTACTGTGACAATTTGTAGTTACAACCCAGAAATAATAAAAGCGTTACAAGATGTGGCCAAGAAACATCCAGTTCGTCACACAGCAGTAAACACTACAACGTACGACTGGTGTCCTCTGCAGCTTATACATCTGCTGGATCTTCCAGGAATGACTCCAGAGGAAGTGTGGAAAAAGTCATCAGTAGCAGAAGAGTTGAACATGACTCTTGACCTTGTTAAGGTAAGCCACCATTACATTTTTTGGATATGTGTAAGTGTAAAGATTATTGGAATTAGGCACTTTTATATATATACCTTTTAAGGAATTCATAAGGGATACCTTAAAATTGTTTTTTTTTTGAGTCTCACTATATCTAAGCAACCTAATGCTGCTGTGGAGATGAACCAGATCGATGCTGGAGCAAGTTAACTGGGAATTCCTGAAGCAGAAATAGGTTTAACAATTATGCGATAAACATGGTCATTCAAACCATTAAACCATAATGCTCTACAGTAGATGGCGTTATGAGAAGTCTTTTACACTCTTTTTTTTTCACTGTCCCGATCAGTATGCCTGGGGGATATGAAGAGGGTCTCATCTCTTTTCTAATCACGAATGAAGTGTAGTGCAGGATGACATGTGCCAGGGGATCCGACGGACCCCTGGCAATTGCCCTCAAGCAGATGTTCACCAACAGCTCCCTTGTACGCAGATCTGCCGGTAACTCGCTCGTTTCAATCAGCAGAGCTAAAACAGGGGTGGACGGCAAACAGCCAGACACAATCCGCAGGCACTCATTCAGAGCAACCTGCACTTCATTGATGGCTGACCTGGAGCATGCGAGCACAGGGAGATGAAAGTCTGCGCACGCTCTGACGAAAGTCGATATGACCGCGCGCTTAGCCACTAGCTTGTTGGAGACCAATGACCTCAAAACGCGAGCCCTGGAGGCTAGAGTCTCTTTGACAACAGTCACATCGCCCACCCAAGAAAGGCTTGAGTCCAGACGAAATCCCAGGTATCGCACGCATGGGGCGGAGTGCACACGGACTTTGTCAATAACCAACGACCCTGTGAGAGCGGAGCCCCTAGAGAAGATCATCAATTTCGTCTTCGCTGCCGAGAGAACCAGCCCTCTGGCAGCGAAAAGACAAGAACAACGGACAATAGCAACCTCCAGAGATCCCAACAATTGCGTCAGGTCCGTGCCGGCCACTCACAAGGCAACATCGTCGGCGTATGCGACAACATTGACCATTGAGTTCAGTTCTGCGAGGACCGAGTCAATGACCACGGCAAGCAGTGTCGGACTGAGGCAACTCCCCTGGGGAAGGCCCCTGTCCGTAGACGCAACATCAGACCACTGCCCATCAACCCTGGTTGCAAACTGCCGGTTACCGAGGAGAGCCAGCACCGCTTGCCGTAGTTTCAACCCCACACCCAACTCACCCAAGGCATGGCCCACCCATGCAACATCCACCATATCGTAGGCAGCCCTAATATCGAGAAACACAGCAACCGCGACACAACCATTCACCCACGCCTCACGGATACCGGATTCCAGATACAAGACTGCATCCTGGGCGCCCCTGTTCTTCCGAAAACCGAACTGAGCACTAAAGAGTTTCCCTGACACCTCTAAGCACCAAACCAAACGGCGGATGAGAACGCGCTCGAGAATAGCGATATTGGCCTATAACTCACCACATTAGTTCTTACCTTGCCCCTGCCTAACACAGGGGTCAGGATGGAGAACAACCACGTCGGCGGGATCGGTGCACCATCAAACCTCTCCTGGAAGAAGGTCAGGAGGCCCAAACGGCCATCAGAAGATGGGCCCTTCAGATGGGCGTAAGCCACCCCATCAATACCGGTGGCCCCGTCCGAGCGGCAAAGCTCAAGAGTGGCGTCCAACTCGGATAACGTCAAGGGGAGTTCGCAAAAGCCTGAACCCGCATCGCGCGCCATTATGGGTGGTGGAGGTGAACCCTTGGGAGAGCTGAAAACGGCGGCAAAATTTATGTTGAATGCCTCCGCCATGGCAGGGCCCCGAAGGACCTGGCCATCCTAGTCAAGAACCCAGGAAACCCGAGGACGGGAATCCTGCGGACGAACCAAAGCCCAGACTCGTGCCAACGAGAGACCCGAAGACACTTTCTCGCAAAATCTGGTGCCAAAAAGAGCTTTTTCCCTGCGCAAAATGAACCTAAATTCATCCGCAATTCCCACAAACACAAACCAACGATAGAGGTTGGGAACACGCTTAAAACGTTGCCAGGTCCTACGCCTGTCCCGCACAGCAAGTGTACTGACAGAATTCCACCAGCTGGGGCGTGACCACCCCCGTTGGGTAGCAACAGTAGAAGAACGCCTGCCACGTTCTCTAGCCCACCGCGAAGCCCAAACGCCAAACTCACCGGAGTCCACAATAGGAGCGAGTGAATGCTGTGGTGTGAAGTAATGAATTCTGCGCCCCAAGCTGCATAGTGCCACTGGGAAGTGGTCACTTCCACGGGCGTCCTCCGAAACCTCAAAAGAAAATGAGTGAGCCAACTTGGAAGAGCAAAGAAACATGTCTAGAGTCGATTGCTGCAAAACCCCATTACACTGCCTAAAGAATGTTGACGACCCGTTCTGTATGACCTCCAAATCCAAGAGGTCCAGTGTGTCCACCAATATCCGCACCCTAGTGTCACAGTGTGTGGCACCCCAAAACCAGTGATGGGCATTAAAATCTCCCCCCAGAATAATTGGCCTGGGCAGAGAGCTGACCCAGGCAACCCAATTATCCCTAGAGAGTAAGCCCGTAACATGCACGAAACCGATTGTTAGCCAACAAATTTCCTACCAGACCCGAAATAGACACGAGTCAATCCCTGGACAAACGAAAACAGGAAAAAGAGCAAAGGGTATCCACTCTTTCACAAACACCCTAACTGCAGAATTGCCCGGGCCAGCGATTGCACTGCAAGACTCAACAAATGGCGTGGTACCCATGGGGAGCTTGGCTTCCAACAACCCTAAGATGTCAAAAGAGCGACTCAAACATTCAATATCTTCAAGCTTGTTCCTTGCCCCCCGTACGTTCCATGCATAAATATTGAATTACACTGGATCTTTAACATCTACAACAACATTAGTAACATCAACAACACCAGTTCCAACACTCTGCAAAAAAACATTCTCATCCCCGACAGGTGGCCGTAGTGACACACAACCACCTTCACTTCCTCTTTCACCACCCAACAACGACAATGAAGCA
>JAHWFP010096767.1:0-20944 GCA_023313725.1 Lithobius niger
TTTCGTCCAGGATTTTACAATAAATCTAAGGACCAGTCTTGATTGTTCAAGCCATTGTTGCTTAAAATCTTTGGTTGCAACTTGGAAAAGAAACGAAATTTAAATTTGCCGGTGGCAAATTTCAAAACCCTCCCACGCATTTGTCCTGACCCCTACAACCCCCAAACCAACAAAAGGACCATCCTCAGATCACGAAGCATCCGTGTGCAAAAATTCAGGTACGTAGGCCTTCGCAATTTTGCGCTAGCCATGAGCAAAAAGTCTATGGGATTTAACATGGGAAAAATCTTATTAGCTTGCTAGCTAGTAGCTAACTAGACAGTAACAAAAAAACAACGTTATTGACGCACCTTTTTCTCTATGATTGGTGGACACTCATCCTTTAAATTTTAGTTTTTCTTTATCTCTGACCCTTTCCCTTACATTTTTCACAATTTGAAACATTTCTGTCACATTGGGATTTATCCACAACATGCCAAAATATGCTTTTAGTTGCTTACAGTTAACAGACACATGTCTGCTAGTGAGCCGCCTTTTTATCATTAACAATCAATTTTTAACAATTGGATGTCTACAATGGGATGATCTACTGTTACTTGGCGGCGACACACTAGCGTGTGTCTAGATAAGACATCCTATAATTGGCAGGACGTAGGTAGCAAGGAACACCAAAAAAATAATCCCTCATGAACTGGTACAATTCCCCATTTTTTTCAAGGGCAGTCCCCCGTTGAAAGTCTGGCCTGCTCCATCCTCTTTCAACCCCCCCCCCCTTCCTTTCCTCTGGCCCTGCATGCACTGGTTAAATGTAAACTAGTAATTCGTAACATTTACGTTATTGTGGCAGCAATTTCAGTTATACCATGTAAATGATCGTCCTAATTTAATTTCTTGGAGTTCGAAGTATTTATTTATTATTATTGTTATTTAAGTCAGTGTACCGTGGCTATCAAAAAAGAAGCATCTAACGCTTGGAAAACATTGATTAAAGCTATTTAATTCGGAAAAAAAAGATTCTTTGAAAACTGGGATATTATCTTTTTTCGTTTTTTTCCGTTGGATTCAAAAGTTAGAAGTGTCATTCACGTGAATAGCCGATCAATTAATTCTAATTAATAAGTGGCGTGGATGTCTATGTACTCAGAGAACAAATTCAAAAATTTGGCACTTGTGTCATGTTATGCAACACATGTATATCTAAGAAACACTTAATTTTGTAAGTAGAAGCAAGCAATTCCGTAATCAACTGCAACGAAGTGTTGTTGCATAAGTACCGTTGTACCAGAAGTACCGTAACCTCGCCCCCAAAGCTCTTAAAATTGCCGCTTACGTTTTGTTGGCCGAATGCGACAGAGCAATCTCACAAAGTGTTTGGTACTCGCATTATGAGGCATTTTCAAACCGTATTCAACGTTGTATCTTACGTTTTGCGTTGAATGCGAAATGTCGGTGATGAAAGCGATCAAATCGAGATTAGTGCCCCTGAACTGCTGGTGATTCATATGTTAATTATTCTGCCCTGGATGTTAAAAGTACACTCGATTCCTTTAACCTAGGTAACAGGTGGCATTGCTGAGGTTCTACGTTTTGTTTCCTATCAAACAGTATTTCTTTACGAAATTTATTACGACTAGTATCAGACATTGTCTGATCAGTTAGTCAATATCATCATTACTCCTGCTGTTAAAAAAAGTGGGTGACTTAAGCACTTCTTACAGTTACATATCTATTGTTGTTGCCACCATTGTATTGAACTTTGGTTTTAAGTTACTTAATTCGTTGTTGTGCACACAGTCCACTCAGTTGGTTTTAAAAGCAGACCCTTCTACTGATGATGTTACGTTTCTCTTAAAAGAATCAGTTAGGCATTACCTAGAAAAGAGTACACAGTTGCCAGCTGTATTGATTATGCCAATGACTTGATTGTGTTTGAACTCTCAAGAGTATGATTGCAAACCCAACCGGACTTGTGCAGTAGATAGGTGACTAATACTGGTGTGATATTAAATATTATGAAACCTCTTTTTATTGTACATGGCTATTTTATGCCATTCCTCAAACCGTCTATCATAATTTTGTGTTAAAAAGTTGTAGGGGTGCCATGATTTTGTTATGGTCATGCCAGGTATATTGTTATTAGTTGTCTCCTTTGAGGTAGAATTAGGTGAGCAGTACATTAATTATTGGTATCATGCCTTTTGTGCTAGAAACAATCCTTCAGGGTTGCCATTACGTCATCTACTGCTGGTACAGTAGGTGGAATCTACAACAAGAGTTTTTTGTAATACTTTTGAGGAACTACTTTTCTCTTCTCTTAATCTCGGTATATTCTCCAAGTGTGCTTAAAAAGCTATTTAGGTTGGTGTACAAGACATTACAACTACACTGTAAAGTTGTTGGCCAATTTTGGCTTTTTCATACGTTTTGTATGTTTTTATCCCCAACTGGATAAATTAAAGACTATTATTATTATTATTATTATTATTATTATTATTATTATTATTATTAAAATATGTGATGGCCTTAGTGGTTGGCAACAAATAGCTTTCGGGGTTCCACAAGGTTCAATTCTGGGACCTATCTTATTTCTTATATACATCAATGATATTACAACACTTAACCATAATACCCTTTTGACGCTTTATGCTGACGACATCTTCCTCATGTCTATTCACTCTAAACAAGATGTAATGCTAAACAAACTTCAAAAGGTCTTTGACAAAATAAATAGTTACATATTGGACAATAAACTATACTGAAAAAAACTACCTCCATTCATATTACAACGTCTCATACGGTAAAGTGTAATTGCTCGATCATCCTTCATATGAAGGACTGTGACCAAAAAGCACCATGTAACTGTCCACTACTTAAACAGGTAACAGATCTAAAATATCTAGGAGTCGTTATTGACGAAAATTGGAAATTCCACATACATATTCATAATCTTGTTCGTAAATTAAGAGGAATTATTCCTAGTTTATATGCAGCACGCAAAACTCTTGACAAAAAGAGCAAAATTATCCTCTTTGAGGCGTGGGTCCTTTCAATAGTCAGGTACGCGGGTACTATTTTTGGCACAACTTCCAACTGGCACATTGACCGACTACAAAGAATTCTAACTAAAGCTGCAAAAACACTTTTTGGTGCAATTAATAACAAAACCACTAAAGAAATTTTCTGTGAAAATAAACTACTTACCTTCAGAAACCTCTTTTAATTAACAGTTGCTTCAAATTTCTTTTTTCACCAAACCTACCAAATTAAAATCGACAGACCCTCTCGAAACAAAACTGCCTGGCTAAAAAACCCCTCATGGAGAAATTCATACGAGAAAAGAAATCTTTCTTACATTATTCCGGCAACCCTAAACGAAATACCAAGAAGCACCAGAGACCAAGTTAAGGGCAAGAACATTAAACAAATCATTAGGACTTGGTTATTGCAGTCAACTTAAACCCCCCTCCACCCCCCCCCCCAAAAAAAATTTATGCAGCAAGAAAATAGATATGTAGTTTAACCCATGGTAATTAAGACGTGCCCAAAAATTGTTGTGTATTAACGTTAGACCTACTATATTAAAATTAAAATAATACTGCATGAAAATTAAATTATTACTGTGTAACATCAGTGCACACACACAAGCAATATTGTTTCGTGCCTGGTTGTATGTACCAAATATTGTGCATCTGAACTGAATAAATTATTATTATATTATTAATATTATTAATTGTAACACAATAATTTTAAAAATATTATTATTATAGAACGATGTGGAGGATGAAGATCAACCAACAGAACTATAATTCTTCTGTACTACTTTTGATTGTTATTACTCATGTTTTAGTTTAATTTTTCTTTAATACATCAAACATGGAATTACTTTGGTTTTTACTATTATTTGAACGTAATTATTTTTGCTGAAAAAAAAGAAAAAAAACAATCATTTTTTCCGCAAATATTTCTAGGAACTTCGGCGTATTTATTCTTATGGAAAGATGTCATCCATACCCACTGTAAAAAGATGCAGTGTGTTTGTGCACGTGCATGTTTGTTTCACAACTCCTCCAGAAAAATTAATTACACCTTACATCTGGGGAAATGTGTCAGAAATAGGTAACTTACAACCGCTTGTAATTAAGCCTATTTTTATCAACCAGGCTACGTTTTTTGACTCCTAACACCCCAAGCGTTATTTCAGTGTTTTTCGATTTCATTGTTAACTGCTAAATGTTCCACTTCCGAGATGCACCATTTAGTTTATAAGATATTTCTCCAGCCAGAGTTCAGGGTCCACAATTACTGTTAAGATATTATATTCGATCTAAAGAATGATGCATGGAAGCGCAGCAATGTTATTAACGCTGTAATCACGTGAACGTGCCTTCTTGGTTTAATGTTTTATACCAAATGCACGCGAATAAAGAAGGACGATTTTTACAACAAGATATTTTTAAATAATATATTTTTTAAACAAACTGTATATTACACCTTTTATCCTTCCAGAAAAAAAAGAAAAAAGAAAAGAAAAAGGAAGAGTCTGCACTAGATTCGGCACAAAACAAGTTCAACAAGAAGCTGACATTTTCAGTTTACGACAAAAATGGAAGACAAAGTGTTGGAACACGGGGTGATACATCTTCCAAATATCGACGATCCAGATATTAAACGATTAGGAAAATATTCAAAACATCAACGATACAGAGTTTAATGGTTGAAGATCACAAATTTTCAGTAAACATGGATGAACCACCGAAACTGTAGAAGCTACGTCACCATTGCTCCATGGATCATTATGTGATACCATTAAAGCTTGCAACAAGCAAAGGTAAAATGTTATCAAAGAAACAAACATGAGCTAAGCTTATGTAAGTTGTGGGGAAACCTAGTACATCCTCAGGAGACTGAAAGCAAGCTGTAAGGGTTAACAGCGTAAAGTACAATAGAGGGATCCATGGTAGATTATCTTCCGTTGGTTAACACTCAGCTTTGAGGAATTTAGCCACGAACGATACTTCGTCAATGTGGTAAAGTCCTGTTGGGCCCCAATCGTCATGAGAGTGACAGTAAATTCATTTTATATGCAATACTGGCACCCGTAACGCGGGTCTAATTTTGTCGATAAAGCTTAGGTAAGAAGAACTTGGGAAACTATCTGCTTGTCAGTTTTATGCGACTGATTCGTAAAGTCCGCTGTATCATTGATCTCAATCTGTAAACAGCCCTTGAAGTATATGTTCATATAAATGGTTTGTATTCACATATTGGTAGAAGCTGAGGATGACTGTGTTAACTCTTTTTCCTATGGGTGTTATGTCCCAACATCTGCGGCACAAGACAGCAATAAAGTAACTAAAAACTGATTCAGTTTGTGTTTATTATTCTGCAGTAGGAGTTATATCGCCGACCATTGGAATGCAAACAAAATAGTTTTCCTGAGAGTAAAATCAGTCTTTCATAACAAAGTCGTGTATAAAATGCAACTTTAGTTTTCATTAGTGAAATATTATTAACAGTATAGGCCTATAGGGCAGTACGAGCCCAATTATTTTATTTCAAGTCGAGCCCAGGGATGTTTTTATGGGGGGGTGCGGGGGGGGGGTGTCACACCCCTCCAAAGTTAGGCCAGTTGGCAAATCAGTCGGCAAAATTACATAAATTTGTTGGCTAGATGGAAAATTATGTCGGTAAATTTCTGGTTTACACCCCTCCAACCTTTATCCTTCCTGACGTCTCTGGTCGAGCCTAACCGAGTATCAACAATGATTCTAGTCTCGACTCGAGTTCGAGGTTCGCAACATTTTAAAAACTAAAGCTAAAAACTTCCAAATTTGCACTGTAAGTTACCCAAAGACTCACCCCTCCTTGTCCTGATTGTTTTACATAAATCCAGTGATATGCATTAAACGAGCAGATCTCCCTGACTACTTTTTGATGCCTATGATCGACTAAATAACAAACCAAATTTAAAAACTAGTTAACACCTTGGCTACCACGCGTTGCATATATGCGACAACAGTACTTCACCACCTCATAATGGAAGGTCTACTGGCAGACCAATGTTGCTTGTATGTGACATCTGAGAGGTAGAATTAAATGCCTTGCTAAGTTGTTTCAGTCTGAGGCAGTGAATTGAAATCTTAGTGTTGGTCTGGAGAAGGTTGGTGAGTGCCCGTATGTCACATATATGCAACAATTGGTCTTCCATAAAGACAGAAATGGGGTATGACGCCCTTGTACAAAAAATGTATGGAAACCAGTCTGACTCATACATTTACACCCTTTCATTTTGATCTCTGTAACTTTTGATAAATGAATGAGCGTTGAGACCCTATACAGTGTAAAGCCCGAAATGGCTGCCATTTTCCAATATGGTAGCTCCCCTTTCGGATTATTAAATGCGATTTTTGAAAGGGAATCGTTCCTTGTACAAAAATTTTATAGAGACAAATCGGACTCAGAATTTAACAACCTTTCATTTTGATATCTACAGCTTTAGTTGTAGGAGTGACTTTTTAGGCCCTACACAGAGTAACACATTAAGTGACAACCATTTGCCAATATGCCAGCTCCCCTTTCGGTGGGATTCTGGGGACTTTTGGTATGTTCTGAATCACATTACTATTACCTAAATACAAATTTACATCTTGGGTTTATTTTTACCAACTTGTCTGCTTTGGTGTACATTTCCTGGGCTGTAACTGGTAGATGTTCAATCTGTGTTTGTGTTGTAATAATCAGGCCGAATATTATTGTATGTGTAGATGATTTATTTTGTTGAATACATCGTGAAATCCTAGAATTTCTGTATCTAAAGTATCTTAAAGTGTGCATCCTCTTATTAGGCTTATCTTTACATACGGTAAAGACGAGTTTGAAAGACAAGCATTGTTTTCATGGTCAATAGTACAGGGTGAGCACAAATAAATGACCACATTACAAAATGTAATTAAAAACAAACTAGAAACCATATCGGAGTGTGGCTTGTTTTGTTAAAAAGGTACACTCAAATAGTTTTACGGCGCACCGTTGTCAAAGCAGTCTGACCAGCATGCACTGCGTGTGACGTCATATCCGCAAAATGGCGTCTATACAGCAAAAAGTGATGTGTATCGCATGGTTCTGTGTGCAATCCAGTATCATTACTCCCCTCGATTTTTGCCCTTTGGGGATACATGAGAACCTTGTTTTCAAAAGCAAAGTGAATGATATTGATGAATGGCGTGAGAGAATTACCAATGCCATTGCCATTATCACTCCCGCCATGTTGCAAAACACAGATTGAGTACCGTTTGGACATATTGCGTGCAACTAACGGTGCCCACGTTAAACTGTCCTGACGGCAGAAGTAATCATTGGCCGTAAAATTATTTGTGTCATCTTTTCCCCAAAACAAACCACACTCCGATATCATTTCTAGTTTGTTTTTTAATGAAGTTTTGTAATGTGGTCATTATTTTGTGTTCATCCTGTATTTCGAGGAGTGCTAGATTAATTTGCAGCCATGTGTTTTTGTATGAATTCTACGAATAAACTATTTTGAAGTAGAAAGTGAAATTGAGGTAGAAGTAGACATTGAAGTAGAAATTTAAATAGAAAGTGACTGAAGCTGCTTAAACTTGTCAAATCAAAAAAAAATCTTCTGTAAAATTACTTCATGCCATTAACCTATGTTCCTCAGCTAAGCACACTTCTACACAGAGATGCAAAAAAAAACCTAAAGAAAAATTTCCTCGCTCAGTGGAAAAGACTCAGGAAAGAAAGTCCAACCCTTTACTAGTATGTAAACCAACATTGGTGTTGTTATACACGCTAATTGCCAACGGGCTTAACAAATTTTTTCATAGTTTCTTCACTACTCCTCCACACATAACAAGATCAGATCCCAGCACCATCATTTTTTGTCATTCCAACCATTTTTCTTTGTTAGTTATTTTTTTAATACCAGAAGAACCCCACTTCTCACCTTGATTCTGTGTTCACTCGACTGTTTAAATACTGCATGGCTTCAGTTTCTTTGCCTCTATATTTGATTTTCTGTACGTAAATTTTCACTGGTAACTTCTCTACTTGGAAAGGTACCAGTGTGATCTACCTGCATAAAAGTGGCTGTGACATATCTGTATAGAATAACAGTCCTATCTGTCTGCTTTTTTATATCGCGACCTTATTCAAACAAAAATGTTACCGGTTTCTTGACCAAGCACCTTAATGACAAAAAACTCATTCGTAACTCAAAACATGAATTTCTCAAGGGCAAACCCTATTTAGGTAACCATTCAGGCCTATTGCATTCAAGCCTGGAGAACGAAATTTATAAAGAATCTTGAAATTTAAAAGTTTCAATAACATCACCTCTGTCGAAACGATTGAATAGGCTTGGGAGTTTAAGTTTACGAGCCGTTACTCGTAAGGTGTGGAATGCAGTCTAGGGCACCAATTTGCGTTTTCTGAGTTTAGCTTAAAGGAAACTCAGAAAAACGCAAATCGTTGCCCTGGGCTGCATTCCA
This sequence comes from Lithobius niger, assembly GCA_023313725.1. Taxonomy (NCBI): domain Eukaryota; kingdom Metazoa; phylum Arthropoda; class Chilopoda; order Lithobiomorpha; family Lithobiidae; genus Lithobius; species Lithobius niger. The sequence goes on from JAHWFP010096767.1 coordinate 8,511, forward strand.
CGCCTCACGAGTAACAGCTAGTATCCTCAAACTCCCAAGCGAGTAACAGCTCGTGTCCTCAAACTCCCAAGCCTATCCGATCGTTTCGACAGAGTTGATGTTATCGCAACTTTTAAATTTCTTAAGATTCTTTATGATATACCCCCGCACTGTTTCTTTGAGTTGAGGTAAAATCGTGGTACTTGTGGCCAATATCGTAATTTCTTACGGTATTTCGGTACTGAAATCAGAAACTTATTCTTCTCCAATATGCCTGTCTATTCATGGAATCGTTTCCTACTACGACCGAGTTTCTTTTCCTCCACCACCCAACCACAAGTATATTACACTATTGTGTTTCCTGCATGTTTGTTTCTTTTTCACTTCTCCCGTCTGGGTCATTTTGAGCTTTGCTCTTGCCGTCATTTCTATAATAATAATAATAGTAATTTGGTGGGCTACCCTGACCCCTGTACAAAAAAACATATCACCTGGTTAGGAGATGGATATGAAGGTCCTAAACCAATAAAAAAAAAAGGGAATTATACCGTTCTTAACTAAATATAAGATAGTAGAATAAACGATTTGGTAAGGGCTTTCTGACCAAAAAATTATCACTTCCACATTCACAAACAGTTTTATTGGGCAAAAATTTAATTTCAGCCAAAGGTGTACAATTTGGCAGTCACATCGAAAGGTTTTTTTTCTTTTGTTGAGCAAATTTGATGAATCGAAACCTCTGCAACCTGAAAAACAAATTTAGTTTTAACGATTTAGGAAGCATACGGGTCTTGCTGACACGTGATGAGATAAAGCAACGTGGTTAATGGCACTGGCAAATGGACAGGGTTTCCGTGGAAAATATCTTGTCAGACATGCTGATCAAGGTAGTGTTAGAGACTACCAAGCTTCTTGTGTTGCTAAGTGATCTATATTCCGTTATTATGAAGAATCTTTTGGCCCTACAGTGATTACAGGTATGACAGTTTGAAATTCTTGGTTCGCCTTTCTCTAAGGTCCAAAATGTGAAGTATGGCTCAAGTTTGAGTAACTTCATGTACTCAAAAATCATATGACCTCAGAAGTGAAGGGAAAGAACACATCACAGCAGTAAAAATCATTCACTAGAAATAGGCTAGGTAAGAATCGCTAAACCTTTTTTGTACCGTGTATATCATTGAGATGATGTGACTGGGATTCCAATCAACGCACTCTGTGTCACTGCAAGGACGCCTGTGTCGTCTGAGCCCTGTGTGAGGTACAGGGTTTTTTTCATATTGATTTAAATATTTATTTGATAATAATAATAATAATATTATTTGTTGTGATAGCAATGGGTCTGGCAAGGACTGGGGAATCACTAACAGTCAACCACGATTACATGTAAATACAATGTACATAATATGGCCAAGGAATGATGATGTAAGAGGTTTGGGGACACGAATGCCTTACCACCAAGGTTAGACCTGCCAGGGACTCAAACGCCCCCGATGGTATCGCCAAACACATCGAACTAGAATTTGTTGATCATCAACCTCATGGAGAGGACACAGGAAAGCACTGGAGGGTGGGTGTATCTCATGGGGTTCCAAGTGTAGTTGGATTTCCACTGCTACAATAGATGCTTTTAGTACATTCATCAAGAATTTGTTGGTCATTGATGTTTCATGGGGTGCCCAGGTAGGGGATGATGCTGCGGGCGGCTTTGGTGGTATTTCATGGGGATCCATGGCTGGTTCAATTTCTAGTACTAGGGATTATCTGTGTACCAAAATGCATGCTTTCAGTAGGATCAACAAGAATTTTTCGGAAATCAACCTCATGGACCAGGAATAGGTGGGAAGCGCTGAGGGACCTTGGAGGATATCGCGGAAGTTCCGCAGCCAGTTTGATTTCTACTGCTAACAACAATTACTTGTGTACCAGCTTTCATTCTTTTAGCACTATCTGGAAGAATGTGTTCAGCAGGCCTCAAGGAGGGAGCACGGGGTGGGGGGGGATCGTTGTGGTACCTTGTAGATTATCTCGATGGGGTCCCATAGATAGTTCAATTTGTACTACTATGAATGACTTGTATATTGCAATTCAAGCGTTTAGCCTGATCTGCAATAATTTGTTGGTCAAGCACCAGAGAGGGGGCACAGGGGAGCGCTTGGTTGCCCCTTGGGTTATTTCATGGGGGTTCCATGCTTGGTTTGATTTGTAATGCTAAGAATGACTTGACTGCCGAGTTTCATGCTTTTTGCTCGATCCGCAAGAATTTATTGGTCAAACCTCAGTGAGTGGGCACAGGGGGGTTCTAGGGTCCCTTCGTGGGTATTTTATGTGGGTTCCATGGCTTATTCGATTTATGCTGCTAAGAATGACTTGTGCGCCTAATTTCATGAGTTTAGCTTGATCTGTAAGAATTTGTTGCCAAAGTCCCTGGGAGGGGGCACTGGGCGGAAGGTTCCGGGAGGGGGCAGGTGCTGAAGACACTTGGCAGGTATTTCATGGGGTCCAAGACTTGTGTACCAAATTTCATGTTTTAGTTCTAGTTGCAAAAATTTGTTAATCCACTTAATGATTTCTGCCCAGTGCTCTACAATAATAATTGCTCTGCCAACGAGAATAATGCAGTCACATCAAAATCGTGTTCAAAAAGCCCTGGTTGGTGTTAATACCTACATTTTAAGCTATACAAATTGAAAATCAGTTCATTTGTTCGATCTCTAGGTTAGAGCAAACGTTCTAGCCCATTTTGCTTACTGTGTCAAGAATATTGTAGATACATTAAAATAGCCTGCGAAAGGCTCTAGCCTTGTCCATACCTACGTTTTAAGCTATAGAACTATAAAATCGGTTCAGTGGTTCGATCTCCAAGTGAGGGCAAAGAGTACATTAATGATTTCTGCCAAGTGCTCTGCAATAATAATTGCTCTTCCGACTAGAATACTACAGTCAAATCAAAATCGGGTTCAAAAGGCCCTGGTAGGTGTTAATACCTACGTTTTAAGCTATACAAATTGAAAATCGATTAATTGGTTCGATCTCTAGGTGAGAGCAAACGTTTTAGCCCATTTGGCTTTCCGTGTCAAGAATATTGTAGTTACATTAAAATAGCCTGCGAAAGGTCCTAGGCCATGTCCATACCTACGTTTTAAGCTATAGAACTTGAAAATCGGTTCAGTGGTTCGGTCTCCAGGTGAGGGCAAAGAGTCCCAACAACAACAACAACAACAACAACAACAACAACAACAACAACAACAACAAGAAATGGCCATACTGTGGACGCCGAACGGTTCGATTGTTGTCATTAAAATTTATAATGCAGTGAAATAGTTACGACACGACCCCAAATACCGAATTTCGTTGGTCTATGTCAATTCTGGGCGAGACTATAGGAGTTCAAAGTTTGACGTTTAACATGGAAGTTCATGCTGAGGCTTACGTAAGGACCGCTACTGCATTCCTTGATTTCTATTGTGTGATTTTAGCTGTTTGGCTTGTTTTCCTGTTTCTTTAGTACCGTCTTTAAACAAATAAATAGGAGGTAGTTAACGAATGGTTTGATAAGTTACTGACCAACAAATAATCACTACCATATTCACAAACAGTTTTATTCAAAATATAAATATAGCCAAAAGCGAAATATTTGCCAGTCACAACGGAAAAACCATAGTATTTTTCATTTGTTGAGCGGCATTGAGGAATAAAAACTATCTGCAATATAAAAAACAAATTTAGTTTTAACAATAAGAATCAAATCAAAAATGTCACTGGTCTTGGTGACGTGGGATGGGTCCGATCACCCTGGGTAATGTGACTGGTAAGTGGCTAGGGGTTCCATGGAAATATTTTGTCAGACCTGTTATGAAGAATTTTTTGGCCTTGCCGTGATAACAGGTATAACAGTTTGAAATTCTTCATTAGCCTTTCTCTACACTTCAAAAATGTGAAGTATGGTTCACAAGTGAGCAACTTCTTGTACTCGAGCATCTCCAGGAGTCAAGGGAAATAAACCACACAACAGTGAAATCAATCACTAGAAATACGACTGGAATTCGAGCCAACGATCTCTGGATTTCACTGCATAACCACCAGTATCTACTGAGCTGTATATGAGGTACAGGGTTATTTCATGCAAATTGATTTACATTTTTATTTGAGCCTTTTCTTTGTGTTTATTTCCTTTCCATTAATAGCAGAATTTGTTTTGCCTAATGGTGGTCTTGATTTGATTGTATTCTTCATGATTGGTTCATGAAGTATTTATTGTCGTGATGGAAAGATATCGCGAAAGACAGGGGCATCTGTACAGTCTGGAATTTGTTAATGAAATGAAATATAAGTTCATAATAAAAGCCTTACAGAATTTCACCTGGTTTCTGCAGATTACTTTCGCTGTTGAGCCATTGTGGTTTTCCATTATTCCTATTTGATTTACAACAATTTGTGTAAATTGATTTAACTCCATGACTGAAATGTGTTTTGTGTAGATTAAATTATACTTGCGTTACTGTGTTACATGGTTTACCATTCAGTAACACTTAGGTAAAAACATTTTTTCCGTGAAGTGGTGGCAAAAATAGGAAGAGGGTTATAGCTTAGGGGTTTAAAGAAATTATTAACGAAACTGCATGGAAAAAGAATTCATGTATGGTGAAGGATGCAAATATTATTTGCACTAATCTTACATTTATTGTACAACAGTAGAAGACTAGTTTGTAGACTGAAACTGCTGTTTAATATAATTATTTTTTTAGTTGCAGTTCTTGTAGATTGCAACTGCAGTTTTTTAGTCAAACTACGGACTGCAAGTGAAGTTGAAGATTGCGATGCAGTTAAAGAATTTCAGTTTATAAGTGAACTACTGTAGGTGGTAACACATTGTAACTACACGAAGGAACTATACTAAACTAAATATAAGAATCTTTCAATGGTTTTACTTATCGTTTAGACTGCACTGATGTCTATCTCCGCATCACTTTTATCAAGTTGTACAAATTGATTCAGGAAGCAATTGCTGATCAAGACTGTGTGCACAGCAATTCTATTACAGTCAACTAAATGCCAGTTAAAAACTATAGCTTGTCGTCGAAATTAGTTCAGATGCTTAGATACAATTGAAATCTTCAACAATGACAATATTGAATTCGAAATTGCAGTTTAACGTACAAACTGCTTTCGCAATCATTAGTAAGAAACTGCCAATCAACGGAAACTGCATTTAAAATTAACAAAATACTTTACAATGTTAATAACGATAATTGTTTTATAAATTGACTTAATTAATTGAACTGTTATGGTGAAGTAAAGCAACTGGTTATGTAGCTTATAAATAATTCTACCTATGATAACGGAATTTAGCAATTATACTGAAGTAGCTGCCTTTGCTTTAGTCTGAACACAAGTTATTGGCAGAAAATTGAAGAATGTACACTTTCTGAATTAGATTTTAATTATATGGAAAGGAGTTCCCAAACTTTAAAAACAATAATAATAGCGATAATAATAATTAAAATACAAATCCTAAACCCATACTCTAACCATACCTGTAAGGAATCAGTGAATATGTAAGGTAGATTCAGACTTGTCAAACTTGTGAGTATGTGTACCATATGAATAACTAGGTTACATAAGTTGATAAAAACACACGAAGCACTATGCATTGAACAAGCAACAAGGCACCTAATATTTCGAAGAAATAAAATTGTCTTTATCATCAAAGGAGAATAAAAAAATAATAAACTGACGAACACAACACTGCAAGAGGTCTTCACCTGGGGGCAGCCATCTTGGATGACGGATGTGTGCAAGGTATGATGGGAGTTTGGACCAAGGACATATCAAAGTGAGGAAGGGAACGTGTGAAGGTATTTATTGGTTTGTAAATTGAAAATATAAGAAATATTTTCTACGAAAAAGAAAGAAACAAGATAGAAAAAGTTAAGTCAAACAAGGAGGGGGGAAAAGCCAGAGCTCTTTCAAAGAGAAGAAAATTGCAAAGAGATAAAAAAAAATAAGGGGAAAAAACCAAGAGGGGAGGGAAGTGAGTGAAACAAGGCAGGTGAAGTTGTTAGTGTATAAATTACATTCTCGTAGGAAATGGATTGCTGAATATGGAAAGACAAGTTCCATTTTATAATAACAATCGTTTCTAACTGCAATTTTTTTATATACTGCAGTTTTCATGTAGAACTAGTTCAAAAATGCTATTCTATGGAAAACAAACTGCAGTTCTTAACTACTGCAATTATCACTCTTGATAAGGTGCAGTAATTAAGAACTTCAGTATGTGTTCCATCAAATAGCATTTTAGAAAGATTTTTTTAGCCAATCCCTCCCGTTTTTGGTAAAACATGCCCATGTTGTCTGTCACAAAACGCGTAAGTTGTAGTTAGTGCAAGGCAGCAATTGATGTAGAATGATCTGCGTCGCCAAGAAAATAGAGAGAAAAGAAATAATGAAAGAATTACTGATTCAGTGCGGTACTAATGTCAAGAATTTTTAACTACTCTAAATGTAGGCTATGTATGCTTTATACACGCTTTTATAACTTAATAGCTACACGACATTTTTCCGTGGCGGTTTCACACACACATTTTAACATCTAAATACGTGCCCCGCCACAGTGCCTGACATTCGTACATTAACTTATGAACTTAACAAAGTTACAGGGAGTTTCAACTCAAATGTTGCTGCTCAATATCATCCCTAGTAATGCAGATACGTCGAACATGGCCATGGAATACGTTGGAACATCCAGGGGGCCATCAGATGGTTAAACCGAAAATGACCTTGAAGACCGGTTTCAAGGTCAACGAAAACCTAACTCCGGAAGTAGCAGAGATAGAGGCATGATGTAAATTGCAAAGTTGCACAGGACGAAGACATGACCTCAACAAAGCAAACAGAATAGAAATCGGTTTAAATGTCCAAGAGATACAGTACAAACACTATGAATCTAGCAGCCCCATTGCAGGGCTTGACCACAACCCACCCTGAGGTACAAACACAGACAGGCACCAATAGGAAATGCCTACCTCAGGGATTAATGCAAACAGGCTTCTCATGGATCCACCAGGTCTGCCTGCTAACCTTATGCCATACGTACAGTGGTACCTGTCTGTGTTTCTACCTCAGGGTGGGTTGTGGTCAAGCCCTGCAATGGGGCAGCTAGACTCATATTGTTTTTACTGTATCTCTTGGGCATTTAAACCGATTTTTGTTCTGTTTGCTTTGTTGAGGTCATGCCTTCGTTCTCTACAACTTTGCAATTTACATCATGCCTCTATCTCTGCTACTTCCGGAGTTAGTTTTTCATTGACCTTGAAACTGGTCGTCAAGGGCATTTTCGGTTTAACCTTCTGATGGTTCCCTGGATGTTCCAACGTATTCCATGGCCATGTTCGACGTATTTGTAATACTAGGGATGATATTGAGCAGCAACACTTAAGATGATATACCCTGTATAACTGACTAACCATTTCAAATAATTAGAGGACGTATTCTCATACAATAGGGGCGCGTTAGTAACTGCTTTATATATGACTAGTATACTCCTGTAAAATAGATCTAACCTAACGTGTCGTACATACAGTAATAGTAATGACAGCCCACACAGCATAAAACATGATTGGACAATGTATTAGGTGTAACTGACAGTGAAACATGATACCTAATAACCAGACAGCTACAGAATTTTTCTCCACTTGACGACGACCTTAACAAGTCACACTGCATATGACTACCTGACAACTTGTGCCTTTGACAGTTGCAGTACATCCAAATACATTATAACCTTAACATCTCGCAATGCACATAAGACTACCAGACAACTGCACCACATTCAGTTGCAGTACATGCTTACACATTAAGACAATCTGACAGCTGCACCACCATATATTAAAACATTTGCACACATTATGAAAGCCTTAAACAGCTCACAACAAAGTTAAAGGTTGCATGACAACTGCACTAAAACAAGGTGATGTATATTCAATCATTCACATTATGATTACTTGAAATGCTACATGTAAAAGTAGCTATACGCTCAGACAGAAGTAAACAAAAAGCTGACCCACATTGTCGTTACAATATTATCACGCACTCACAAATTACTACTTTAAAACCTTAATCACAAATAGTGCCAGAATTCTCACATATAAGAACTAACCAAAATGCTGAAACACACTGTCGTCCGTTGCAGTATACTCACGCACACATGAGTAGATGTAGACATCATAACACCTCTGCAAGCAGCTTCATTACATTTGTACACAATTAATTTGCAACCTTTATACTAATAGCTACATGAAGTTGGGCTGATTCTTTCATATTACTCCTTTCAAATGCAAAGAAATTTATTACGACCAACGTTACAAAGACTCTTTTATTAAACCTAAGTTAAACAAAGTCTGCAAGATTTTGAAGTAGTCGCTATTATTGCTTTTGTTACAATAATACTTATACTATAATACTGTCTAAAGAAGTGACATTAACAATATGCTAAAATTAGAAATTTTGTGGCAAGAGATACTGTAATGTCACATGTTTGTAAGCTGTAAATACTTTGGTTTTCCGTATTACATTTATGTGTAATTAATGATGAAATTTCTAAACACGAAAATTAATCCACTGCATCAACAAATCAGTAAATTTTGTTTGTAGTTAAACGTGTATGCATTTCAAATGAAGCATGAATCTATGCTACTATCAACTGAAGTGGAATGCACAATTTAAATTATAGTCATTGCTTTTTATTTAAACAATGTGTTCGATATGTGTAAAGAAATCAGTTTAAGGATCTATACATTTTGCCTCAAAAACTGTTCACTAATTGCAGTAAAGAAGTATTAAGAATTCAACAGACAGATTTTCACAGGTGTTTTTTTTTAAGAAAATCAAGGATATTTACCCATCCGCACAGAAAAACTGAAATTTGTGTTCGGTAGTATCATTGCCACTAATTACAAACTTCAATAAAATGGCCTAGCAATCTCATGCAAATCTTGTCATTGCATTATCAATCAATGACCTCCACTTATGTTATATAGCATGATATTCTACCTTTAGTTCCACCTATGCTTCTCTCACATTCGTATTTAAACTAAAGTTGAAAAATGTAGCTCAATATGCATTTCTGTATAACGCACCAACCACTTTCACATAATTCGCTAGTCTGTGACTCTGCAGTCAAGATATTGCCTTGCTTATTGGCAACATATCTGCAGATAAGTTACTCGAGTTAACTACGAAAATGAACCCTGTATGTGCCACGCATCCCATGAAGTACAAAAAAATACATTAGGACAATTAACAAACCAGACACCAGGCGTTTGTCGACAATGGGACCCGATCGACCTTCTTATTAGCAGCTAATACCCTTTGGTAATGTTATGTTAATGCAGCCCCATTCTAAACATTAAGCACATCTTATTTACAACCTGGTATGCTGCAACGACCGAACAAAACTAGCAACATACACACTAACTAACTACCAAAACGAACACTATTTTGAAAATGTGATGTAAAGATTGACATAACCAAAGGAAAAACTGGCAAGCATTGGTTTAACTGACAAAACTATTTTGTATCATCTTTTAATTTTTACTTTAAAAAGAACGTAAGCTTACTTAAAATAAAGAATTCTGTAATACTAATGAGACAAGAAAAGATGTTTTCAGCATTTCGTTTTCCCAGCAACTGGAAGCTTCAAATCATTCAGCAACGAACACATGCAAATCACCCAAGTCACAGTTGCTTAATGATATCCATTCAATTCAAACGAATATACAACAATAAGGTGTAAGTACAACAAATAAAATCACGTTTGCTGTAAAACAATTTCCTTTCTGGAAGGCTCCCGAATACTCTTTGAGCTTATTCAAAATGGGATCATCTTATACCTTGCTGAATGAAATCGCTAAGGATGGGTTAAACATTAAAACCCAGCTAAAAGTTACATTTATTCCATACTAAACGATAATCAAGAATAGTCAGTATTAAGATATCAATGACTGATTAAACATCATGCAAATTGCTTTAGCTCACTTTGTAGTCTGTTGTATTAATTTCTTCTTGTTTGACCATAAGACTTTTTTTTTCGATAATAAAGTCACAGTGACTTCAAACATTTGCAAGATGCCAAACCCAAAATAAAATCCTATGGTTCCTCCAATATCAGCAAGAAGATTCAGAAACGTGTAAGCAGCTCTTTCATGTATAACATAAATTCGATTATTAGGAAAATAAATTTCAAATTGCCCAACGTTACCATCAAAGAAAGTATTCTCACTTGTTTCTTCGTAAAAATATCTGTAGGATAGGCACTGTCTTGGACAGGAAACCGTTTTGGCATCAAAAAAATTTACTTCATTGAGAACGTCAAGAACTGCAGTTAACATGTTCACTTGTTCATCTACTGATGTGCACGGTGGGACAGAATGCAATTCTTGCATAAAAGGTAACCTGAAATATTTTTACCGTTTGTTAATTTTGAAATAATATTTGGGGCAGTGGAAAGATTTTCTCCCACCCAACATACAAAATGTCATCTACAACATCATTCTAAACTCTCATCTTTACTTAATCTTGATTAGGTGATGATTTTGATTATCCATACTCAACGCAGCTTTTTTTTACGCTAAACTTATTCAACTTATAACATCGTGTACAATATCACTCTAAAATACCATCTTTACTTATTCTTGATTAGGACATGTTTTTTATTAAACTTACTCAAAACATTTTCCTTTAAACTAAATTTGCAGTATTTGTGAAAATATTTGGAATCCTTAGGTACCTGACTTTAAAACCCAGTTAAAGGCATTTATTGTTGACTTCGTTCATGGAGGAAGCAGTGTTTAGACAGGTTTTATTAAGCCTGAGGCTGGTAAATTCAGTGAAGTGTCTACTTTTTAGCTCGAATTTTGGTGACTATGGTTCAGCAATTGCTGCAGTGAATAAATGTTCGTATATCTGACATGTCTGCAGTTTACAAGGCAAGCCGTAATATGCTTAAAATGGTAACTGTGGTTTACTGTGGTTGAAATGGCTTACTGATAACATTATCAGAATTAGGTAATGTTATCTCCTACTGATACAGTCACCTTGTAAAACGATGACTGCATCTTGCATCTCGTTTTACAAGCTGACTGTATCTGTAGGAGATAACATTACCTAATTCTGATAATGCGTTACGAGAGTTGATAATGTCAAAGGTGTGTTTGCTCTTGACCCGAGGTGAGTGAATAACGGTTATAATAATGACTTAACATCATATGGGGAAATTAAACCATCATCTGTTAGCTCTATTGTGATAAATCATAAAATGTGCCAGTTAGCAGGCTTGCAGGTTCCAGTGATTCAGTGTTGATGGCATATCTTCCCTACAACATAACTGTAAACTGGCAAGTGCCTACATCATTTTTGGCCATATTCTAAGTTCGACCAAGTCAAAGTATGGAGACATTAGACCTAGTCACAGTGATACAAACAGACGACGTGTATCGGTGGACTTACGATAAAATGTTGTGATTGATGGTGTTTCTCATTTCCTAAATATGCATGGGATGACAGTTGTCCTTGCTGTACAAAATATGTTCCCCATGTTGCCTCTGATGTGGAAAGAGAGGTCACCATCATTGTCAGTGCCTTTCAAAGGTGTGTCCAGATTCTGCCTGCCAACATAATATTTGCTGCCGCCATTTGCTCATCTGCTACTGGTACTAGTCATTATGATGTTGATATGTGTGCTGTTGAGCAGGCTGTCGCTGTTATATAAGATGATGTTGAGCTTGTTGATATTTCACTGCATATAGCTGGTCTTCAGAATGACAGCCTCATCTAAATTCAGCCAGCAAATGTATAATGATGGTTATTGGAGAGTTGGGTGGCTCTCTCCTTGATGTTGATGCAGCAGATGAGTCATCAATGAAGTCACAGACAGTGAATGTGAGTGGCTTTGCATCAAGCCTGTATTCCATATTTTATTTGTGGAAATTGAGTTCACTACAGGGGCGTTGAAAGAGGTTTAAGACATATGATGAGCGTTCAACTCTACCGTCTTTTTCAAAACGTTTCACCAGTTTTTAGTCCGCAAATTTGGTGAACTTGGTTTGGGGCAATTAGTTGTCTCTCTTGAAAAAGGTTTGCTGACGTTGTTAGCGACCATGCAAAGTTACCACTGTGCATGTAAGAGGTAAGGATTGTGACAAGGATGTTACTTGCGATGTTGGAAGTGGTAATTGCAGATCAGTTGTTTACTTTGCGTGTATTTCTTCTAATCATGGCTAACTTTTCTTACGAGGTGGTTTTTGTACTTGATTGGAAAAGGTTATGTAATTTGTGGTGCTAGATAGAGTCATATTGAAGTACTGCCTGATTTCTAGTGTTTAATGTTTACTGATGGATTATTTACGTTTTACAGTTTACTGTGTGTTAATAGAAAATTCGTGTGTTTGGCTGAAACG
>JAHWFP010096768.1:0-19997 GCA_023313725.1 Lithobius niger
TAATTTAATTTAATTTAATTTAATTTAATTTAATTTAATTTAATATTTGCTGCAAATTCCATTTTAATCGTATTTGTTATTTTTGTAAATACATATTTAATTTTCTTGAGCAGCAGCGCCTTTACGAAAACGCTCCTAATAACAACATCAAACGTTTGGGAAAGTTGTATACCAACGTTGCACTTCCACCACTCACGCTTAATTATTTTTACACAAACTTTAACTGCGTTTGTAAAAGCGGTCCTTTTGTTCTCTATTAGTTAGATAATAGGCCTGCGCACAGTAGGAATTTGTACCGAAGAAATTCACCAGACCCGGGAACACTGCGGTACACGTTTATTAAATAAACCAGCTTAGGAAAACATTAGGTTAAATTATTTTTTATCCAAGTACCAAATGCCGGCAGTGAGGAAGATTAAAACAGTAAGTTAGAGATATAACGGCTCACCTTTGTCCGCAACTGACTCTTAATCCAAAAGCAAAAACAATTATGGCGTCCTCTGGAATTTCAAGTAATTATTTAACTTGACCGCTGGAAGAAAAGCGCTCACAACTTGCGACATAAAGAAAGGGCAATTTTGTGTCTGGATTCCGGGAAAGACTCGAGAAAATTCCAAAAAAGACAAAGTACTGACTTAACTAACGTAATGAACAAGCTCAAATAAAGTTTCAGGCTCATCCGCCTCGCCAGACGGAGGAAAATTAAGAGGAACAAGATGAATCTCTATTTAAAACAAAAAAAAGTTCTGGTAAGTACCGTAAAGCGTCTATTAATATCCCCCCCCCTCCTAAAACTCTTAAATTCAGATATCGTGAAATTACCTGGTTACAGCCCCCCACCCCTAGGTTATTTCACGATTTCTGACCTTAAAGGGGCCTCTTTACCGAATGACAGGCTACAGCATCTAGCGCCGTCTATCATTATTTAGTTCTATGTAGCGCTTGATTTCAACTAGCGAAGGAAGGCGCAAAGAAATTTCTTTTTTTTTACACAACAAAAAAGCCGCGTGTCTCCTTAATTATTGAGTGTAAAGTTGGTGCGTCCACGTGCACCAGGGAGCAATCGGGCAAGGTTAACGATATCACTGTCACTAGGTGACGCCCATCTAGCGGTTCAAAATCTGCGTTTCACAACGGTCGCTCTTGATAAAAAAAAAAGAAGAAAAAAGCGCCGTTGTTACGTTAGGCTTAACTTTACCGCTTGTTTCCTGGTGCACGTACAAGCATCAACTTTACACTAAAAAATACAGGAGGCACGTGGCTTGTTTGTTTCATAAAGAGAAATTTATTTGTGTGTCCCATCGCTTGTTGAGAGTTAAGGGCTAGACAGAACTAGATGTTGGTAAATGGCTATAGATGCTGCACCCTATTACTTTGTGGCAATCCCCATTTAAAGCATTTTAGATCGAAATTTTTTCTGCTAGAAATTGACTAAGAGCTTCGTACATTCAAGGAAATCATTGTTTCATCCCCTTAAATCGTGGTTTTTCTTCACCAAACTTAACTTAACAGCTTCATCCATAAGCAAACTAAATAAACTAGAAAACTAATAAACTAAATTCCTGGAAAAAATTATAATAAAGGCATTATTTGTGTTAATGCTAGACCGATTCCGGATCACCTACGCGAATGACGGCATAAACGCCGAATTTTCCGCGAAGGAGTTATCTCTAACCACCCCTCCTTCCCTGGACAGAAGCAAGATGCGAATTACAACTTTGTTACGGTCCACCCCCCCCCCCCCCTTTTTTTTTTTAATCGAATTAATTTTAACAGCTCATGGACGTTTAACAAGTGATATACATCCCATTTTTTTACAATAAAAATGTGTGGAGAGTCTGCCAACTGTATCAATACCAGCTCCAAGAAGAACTTCAAAAAGTCCGAGATATAACTCTCGTTTTGTATTTCATTCCTTGTCACAAGGTCGTCTGGTAGAGAAGCTACGGATTTCGCGTGCTGCCTTCAGCCCATTGAATTTAGCCTCACCCAAATCTCATTTTACCAACGCGATGCTACGAGGCATCAACTTCCCGGTACGTGCGAGAACTAGCATGGAACTGGGAGGCAAGACTCGCAAGTTCTACCTCAGTCGACCCTAGCTTGAGAAACAAAAACTCCTTCCTCAGCGGTAGAAAAGCAGTATGGGAACTTATGCTACATAAAAAAGCCAAGAAGTGCACGAAGAGATAAGCACTGCGTTTCGAGAATAACTTAACCTCGTCATCAGGTGCATTAGATCCACTACAGCTTCGTCAAACACATAAAAATGCACAAATCATGACAGCCTCAGTACTGCCGTATAATAGAAATATCAAAGAATATGTCCCTCTAATGCACAAATTCTGAATATCAACGTTCGCTCCAACCAACCAATAAACCTCCAACCCCCTCCCCCCATCCCCAACACCTAACCCTAAGCTCCTGTTTGACGTTGTTGAACTGCGTTTGGTTGAACTCTTGTGTGATCGCAAACAATAATATCAAGAGACGCACCATTAAGACATTAAAAACGGCAATTGTTGTTCTAACCGAACTGAAAACATGTGGTTAATTTCCCCATGCCGCTCGTATTGCTCCCACTGATAAAAGACGGGCTGCACGAAAGGGGTTTAAAAAAGGATTATACTCTAGTGAATTCTTCCTGAATCGTCAAGACGTGTTGATTTTGTTGGGCGAAGCTGCTAAAGCAAATAATTACGTTTTGGTTAATGCTTTGTACGTATCCATTACA
Organism: Lithobius niger; assembly: GCA_023313725.1. NCBI lineage: Eukaryota > Metazoa > Arthropoda > Chilopoda > Lithobiomorpha > Lithobiidae > Lithobius > Lithobius niger. Next base: position 2,735 of record JAHWFP010096768.1, read on the forward strand.
TATATGCGGCTTGCCTGCGACAGAACGGGCCTCCTATTGGCTGCAGCTCGGGCGTAGCGCCAATGGCGCGTTTCAAATATGAAATTTTCCAAAGCGATCAAAGCCACGCTTGGAACCGGGCTTCGGCTGGGCGCTTGACGCGTTGCCTAGCAACGAGTGACGTTGCAGCGTGAAGCCAAGCTCGCAACGCTCCTAAAGTTTTGGTAGGTGTCCGCCCTTACTGTTTTTTTTTTTGGTTTAATGAAGTTGGTCAATGCTGAGGCTGTCATGATTTGTATATTTTTGTGTGTTTGACGTAGCTGTTGTGGATTTTATACGTCTGATGACGAGGTGAAGTTATCCTCGAATCGCAGTGGTTTTTTATATTCGTGCACTTGGTTTCAAGGTCGCTTAAACGCTACTGCACCAAAAAAAAAAAAAGGTTTTGTTGTTTCAAACGCTGTTTTGCTCCAAGCAAGATTAATCATTGGTAAAGTATTCGACAACAAAACCTTTGTTTGGCAATACCAAAATATATTGTTAACTGCAATTTGCTGCAGTTACCAAATTTTTTGTCACTACAACAAAACGTTTTAAGTAGACGCGGTGCCCTAAATGTATTACCGTAATGGCCACAATTTTGATTGCCACAACCCATTAATTTTGTAGTCGAAAGAAAATCATTAGTTAAGCCAACCAAACAGTCGACATACAGACGCCGTTGCTCCCAAGACATGTTCTTACAGATCATATCTTATTTCTATCTTTATATTCTATTACTTTTTATATCTTTCAGAAATGGTTTGTTTCTTTGATCTTTCTTAATTAATAAAAGGGATTTGGCGGTACAAAAAAACATTCATCGCTTTTGCGTTAACTAATGAGAATTGATCGTTTAGGAAAGCTCTGAGCTATTAAATTTCGGTTGCTGTTAAAGTCGATAAAAACAGCTAAAGTTGCACAATTCGGAACTTGACACCAAACGTTTGGTTACCGCAACAAAAATTTGTTAAGTTCGTCGCCATCGCCAAATCACATTTTGTTGCGGTAACCAGAGACATTTGGTTTCTACAACGCACTATTCCGAATAAATCTAAATAGTTGTGGTGAATGGAAGATTATTGTTGACCTTTTTAAAACCAAATGAAATTAACTGACCAAAAAACGGCTTCGCCGTTTAGAAAAAAAAACATTAGAGCTCGTATCCCCATACTCACAGCCCTGAAGGTACACGAATAAAAACTGATTTGAGTTCACTCGAACGCAACGAACTATAATTTGAACTCCAATACCAGGGATCAAGGAATGTTTTTGATCAATGGTTATGTCAGAAAGAAAGCCCAGTTTAGGTTTGAAAAGTTTAATGTTTCCGTGTTTGGGCGTGCACGCATAATTTGTGTAGTATACAGACTTTTTAATATTTGTCTGTGTTTGTTGTTTCATATATTAAGTCTGTTTCGTGCGTGGGTATATGTATATTTTGAGTGCATTTATAATTTGTGAAACAAGCAGACTCCTAGTTAAGGCAGTTTTTGTGTTTTAAAGTCGTTTGAGGTGGTTATTTCTAGTTCGTTTGAGTAATTACGTGTTCATTTTGTGTATGCATTTTTATCTTTCAATTTTGTAGCGTTTTGCTGTTTATGGCGTCTTTTTTGTGTGTGTTTGTGGGTTTACGTTTTGCGAATTGAATTGGAATTCAAATTATGGCGGACCGTGCTAATACAAATTCCAGAGAAAAAAATTTGGTTATATTAAAAGTACATACACTCCAAGCGAGATTTCTATATATCTATACATACGAGCAAACTTAAAAAGGGTTTAAAGGGTTTAACGAGCGTTAACCAATCCTGGTCATCTGCTCGAAGCCCTAAGTCCCTATGTCTGCAACAGCCAGATTCCCAGGCGGTCACCCACCCAAGTATCAAACTTTTCATGATTAAACAAAGCAAGGTTCAACAATGCCGGCTAATCAGCTGTCCCCTCCCCCCCCCCGCCCGAGGGGGGGGGGGGGCGGGTTCATTCTTGGCACGGTAGCAAAGAAAAAGGGCGAGGCCGACAATGCGAACGGATATGCGCTCTAACAATTAGAAACAAGCTGATTACTTCAATAATGCTGACTATTAGAGCCGAGTTGAATCAGCGGGAATCAGATAGACCGGCGTATGTTACGCCACGGAACAACTAGTATTTTTATTCGTCGTCATCTTAGTCAATCAAATTTAACCAATTTTTTACGACGTTTGTAACACTCGGTTAATTGTTAACAAGATTCCCCAGTAGTCTCGCAACCAGCCACATCCATACTTCATTTTCTCTAGTTGAATAGAATAGAACAGAAAAAAAAGGTACCGGCTGAAAAGCTAGATGCCTCCTCCCCCACCCCAACCAAGAACTACGAAAAAACAGATCCACACGGCGTTAGAAGGAGTTAAGCGAGGGCGCAGAGACCACGTCAGCCAGAAAGGCGCTCCAGGACTGCACAACCCTCTCGCCGAAGTGCCGGTGCCTAAGGTTGCCAAGGGACAGACTGCCCCGGAGTTTGAAACGGTGACCCCTGGTGTTAAGAGGCAGAGAGACAGAAAAAGTTAGAGATGTTAACGTCAATTAGGTGGTGAATGATTTGATACGTCAGAATAAGATCGCCGCTGAGGAACCGAGAGTTAACCGAAACGAGGGAAAGTTGTTTAAGCCATTCGTGGTGCGGCATAGAATTGAATTGCTTACACCACTTAGTGAGTCGGCGCTGACTGGTTTCCAGGCGTATCAGAAAACAGGCGTAACATGGGCGAGAAATCTGAGAGCTACGCCTCCATCACAGGTCTTAGAAATATTCGTAAATTATGACGAAAAGGGAAGGTTTGACGTCAACGTCAACGCCAACAGGTTTGAAGGTTTAGGTCCAGCCCTTTCATTTGGACTGTCGACGGCACTTTTTTTCAATTCGTGTTGTGCCAATTTGGAATGCCCTTATGGTACTAAAACGGTGGGTTCTTCTTCGGTCGCCGGTTTCCGAGCTGGGCTTTGTGAGGAACGACTCGACATATTTTTTTAACTCCCACTCCCACCTGCCACATCACCACTGGTCTGATGGTTCTTTCTTAAATTAGGAGCAGTGTAAGCTCTTCGTAGCCCTTCTGTTTTCCTCCCACTTGTAGTGGCAAACCATGTTGTTATTATTATTATTATTATTATTATTTGACACGGGTGAAACTTTTCAGAATGGAATGAGCGTTTCTGTGAACTCTGGAAATGATACAGTCGACATTGGAATTGAATTTATGGGAGGTGTCGACCAAGCTGCCAAGATGAGAGATTTTCGGTAAAATGATTCTGTCGTTTAGGTGGTAAGAAAAGAAAGGATTATTGTGCCCCAACTAAAGAATATCGCATTTATCAGGGTTACAGAGAAGACTGTTTTCAATTGTCCCGTCGAAAATGTTATTGATATCGTTTTGCACGGTCATGCGTTGGGTGGAAGGGCATAACAGTTTCAAGTCGTCGGCATAACTATGATATGAAGAGGAAGATCACGGATGAAAAGATTAAAGAGTAGTGGGGCCAAAACAGAGCCCTGTGGGACGCCCGAGCTGACTGGAACCCAATCATTGGCATGCCCATGAAGGTCCACGCACTGGCGTGTATTATGAAGATAGGAACTGATCCAGCTAATGAGTGGATTAGGAAGATTAAGAAGGCCGAGTTTATGCAGCAGCTAGGTATATGAGACAGAGTGGAAAGCCTTAGAGAAGTAAAAAAAAAAAACAAGGTCACAGGGGATATCTGCATCCAGAAAGCGGGTGAGACTGTTGTAGGAACGACCTGCCAGTAAACTGTGTTGGTTGGTGAAATCAATATTAAAGTCCTTGCAAGCAGCCACAATGTAGTCCCGGAGTAGGCCTTCGAGAATTTTAGAAATAACACTATAAGTAGACTGATTGGGCGGTAGTTATTAACGTCATGGGACGATCCCATTCTTACGCACAGGGGCAACTTTAGCATCTTTCCAGCATTACAGACAGGTGCAGGAAAGAAACGAGTTTTGAAAATTAAAAGTAGAGGGTAGCAAGACAGGCTGCACACATCTTAAGGAGAATTGGCGAAATTTTGCTTGGGCCGCAAGAGCAGTCGTCATTTTAAAGTAATAAAGGCATGTTCAACATCTGTGCTTTGAAATGGGAACGGGGATAGGCAGAGCTGGAAAGGGGGATGGATGGACGGAAGTCGGCAGAACGGTAGAGACAAAGAAGGAATTAAATTCAGTAGCAATACCTTGGTCTTTTTAGCAGGATTTTTCTGTACGGTTTTTTTTACGGCAGCTTACGGGGTGCTCTTCTTGTTACGAATAGACGAAAAGTACCTTGGGTTCAGTTTTGGATCTATGAATAAGGGATTCCTCGAAGTTGTGGCGAGCAGACCGAAGGCCAGAAACAGCTTTATTTTCGGAGGTTTTAACAATTGCATGGTTTGTAGTGGTGGGAACACGGTGCATACGACGGTATCCGGCTAAAACATCGCCGCCGAAACATCGCGTGACAAAAACATAGCTGACAAAACATCACGGGGACAAAACATCGGCGGTGATGTTTTAGCCGGGGATCCCATACGACAGTAGGCGCTTTTTTTCTGCTACTGAGCTGTCGACTGATTTGATCCAGCCTAGGTGGACGGATTCTGGATGTAAGGTATATCAAACGAATACAGTTCTTAATGAGGTCACGCAGGAAATCTTCCAGAATATCGAGTTGCGTGTTGTCGTCCCAACAATCAAGTTCGATGGAGCTAATGATTTCGTTCAGAAGCAAGTAATCGGCTTTCCTAAAGTTAGGTTTGGCAGTGCCGGAGAGGTTGACGGAGTAATCATTGTTAACTTCACGAAGGAGAATATCATGATCAATGCGCCCAAGTGGGGAGGGGGGCATTGAGTGATGTGGGGAACTTGAAAGATGGTGAGGTGAAGTCATCATTAACTCCAGCAGGCTAGAAATTTGGCCTTCTTGGTGTATGGTAGGCTTGGTGACATGTTGAAGATTATTGTCTCGAAGGAACTCAAGGAATTCATAGGCTGGGACGAGACTTAGAAGTTGGGTTGGCAGCTGGTGATCACACCGATCCCTGACTATCACGTTGCTCCAGCAACAAAATGTTTATTTATTTATTATATATTTAAGTAAAATTGGTCGCTCATCCGAGTATCGGGTCGCACGACTCGGTACTAGTTGTGGAGAACCAGTGGTGATGAAAAAATTTACTTTGAAAACTCCTTTTATACCACTCCTAGTGAGAATCATGATGGTTACAGGAAGCCAGAAGAGAAATCAAAACAAGGAAGGAGCTCCAGTGGAAATAGGCCACTGTTTACAGCACAAGTCAAACGTGAGCTCCAAACATCCAAAGTTAAATTTCAAGTGTTCATAATAATTCGACGCAACTGCCGTCTAAAGCCCATGGTTAAATTTTCTTTCAGAAAAAAAAATGACTTAGGCCCAGAAGTTTTGCAAATCAGCTCTTCACAAATGAAACCATTTATGGTTTAGCTTGTCCTTTAATCTCATTTTTGAAAGCGTGTAAGTTTTATTATTTCAGTTGAAGTGGATTACACCAGTAGCAAATAAAGCATACGTGGTATTCGGGGAATAGACTGCTCGTAACTAATTCAGTGGAATCGGGCACTTGTCGCATTGGAACACGGTCTCATCACAGCACATAAACCCCAACAAAATAAATTTTTGATTTTCAAGCCTGTTATGCAGATTACCTTATTTATTTATTTACATACTTATTTAATAAAGGGGTATAAAGTAATTATTTCAGTTTAGGCAGGTTCAATGAGCTTACAATCGGTTTAAAGATGGCCGCAGTGCCATACATTGGGTTCATAAGTTGCGCCGAGATGCTGTTGTCTATAACATTAGCTTGACATTGCTTTGGTTCCGGACGTAGTAAAATGCGTCGACTTCTGAGGTAAAATATTACAGACATGTTCGTGGACTTCCCGTCGTGAATTCTTCGAACTGGATTCATCATCTTTAGCACGTTAACATCTCTTTCAACAGCCGTTCTGCTTCGTGGCATACCGTTAAATACTTAGTTTTTCTGCTTCTGCTTGCTGGCATACCCTTAAATACTTAGTTTTTTTCAGCTTCTGCTTCGTGGCATATCCTTAAATCACGCTTTTAAGCTTCTGCTTGGTGGCTTACCCTTAATTACTTAGTTTTTTTCCTACTTCGGCGTGGTGGCATACCCTTAAATACATTTTTTTTTCAGCTTCTACTTGATGGCATACCCTTAAACACTTCGTTTTTCAGATTCTAGTTGGTCGAATACCCTTAAAAGTTTTTTTTAGCATTCTGCTTGGTGGTGTACCCTTAAATATATTGTTTTTCAGCTTCTTGGTGGCATACCCTTAAATACTTTCAGCTTTTGCTTGGTTACATACCCTTAAATACTTATTATTTTACAGCTTCTGCTTGGTGTCATACCCTTAAAAATAGTTTTTTTTCAGCTTATACTTGGTCGCATACCCTTAAATATAATTTTGCACAATTGCGATAACGTAAAATGTGATAAAAACTGCAAAAGTATCGAATTTGTCAAACACGTTAAATATTTAGGCCTTAACTACCTACAAAAACTGGAATTTCAAAGAACATGTCGCTACAACTGTTAAAAAAAAATCCGAGCCATCCTTCAGAAACTTTACTATCTAAAAAGCATACTTAGAAAAATAAACTACTAATTTTTTATGCTTGGGGTTCAGTCACAATTGAGGTATGCAATTGAAGTATAAGGCTTCCCCCCCCCCCCCCAAAAAAAAAAAAGTTATTGAACGATTACGGAAAATACAAGATAAAGCAACAAAGATTTTATTTGCGAACAGACTTAAGCGTGATAAGACAGAAGACATTTTTCGTAAGTTAGAAGTTTTTAATGTAGGTAAACTAAGGGATTATACGATAATTAAAAATAACTTCTTTAAAATTTAGAATAGACGTATAGCTAAACTGGAAAATAAAACTTCTCAAACTAAAAAAAAAATACATATTCTTCTAGAGCTCACAAGAAACAAATAGGAGAAAAAGTTGGAAAAATCTTACATACCACTCTTGGCAAATGAAATTTCAAAAGAATATTGGGAAATTAAAAAAATTGGACAAATAAAAAAAGACAAAGTAATGGCAACCAACTATGCTTAAAGAAACAATTGTATTTTCTGTACAAATGATTTGTATTTCATCCAAAAACTTACTGTAGTTTTGTAAGAATTCTGTTTTAATATATTTCTGTGTTGAGTTAAATGTTTATGTAGGAATGCTCTGTGTTAAAAATTGCCAACCAAACATAAGCTCTTTCTGAACTTCTTAGTGGCCTAGGAAATATTTTGTAAAATAAAAAAAAAAATAAAAAAAATAGGGGTTTCGGAGAGTTTGACTCTCAGATACGGAAATTAATCACACGTCATAAACACAACAGTAGTTATATTATTTAGGGATATTATAAAACAGTGACATTTGCCGCCATATTGGCACCAGTATGGGTTTTGGAGGGCATAACTACAAGGTGCACTACATAAAAATGGAGGGAAAACCAACGGAAGAGCGGATTTCTTAGGCTTAAAATAACGTGGTTTTCTCCAACAACAAAAATCGCGCGTTTTAGGTCTAAAAAATCACTCTTCACAGCATCGGCTTCAGTATGACGCCCTTCTGTTTCTCTCTGCAGTGCCTCTTGCAGCTAACCCATGAAGGCTCCAGCATAGAGTTATATAAAATAATACTACGTCGTGTCACTGCTCTATTGATAAATGTACGCACAACGTTAGAGCAATACACTCACTTCGTTACGGGAGGAGGGCATTCCTATGGAAAGCAACACTCGGCAAGCGTCATATCATGAGGGCATGAGTTTGGAGGGCAATTGGGAAGAAACGCGTGTTGTAGGCTACTACGATGGCTCATTGGGACAAACACCAACTCTTTTCCTACATGTAGAAAACTTTCATGAAACATTGAACTTCGGCGTTCCAACACCGGATAAGACAAACTACCACCTAGGACTAAATATGTTAAATTGCTCCCGCGCTAGTGGCCATCTTGTTTCGGTATCATACAAGTTTTGTGTGTGTGTAAAAAAAAGTTATTGTGTGTCCCAATAAGCCACCGTAAAAATGGCCGGCAAACAATAATAAGGAGAGAGAATTTCGTGAAGGTCCCTTCTGTTAGCTTACATTTGCCGTATGCGGTTTGTAAAAATACCACGAATTGTTTTGGCAGTTTGCAACAGCGCAATGTTTATTTGCCGGCATCTTTGAACTCCAAATGTGGGCCGGTTTAAGCTACGATTTCCAGCGCCATGTTGTTTGTGCGACTGCGGTCCTTGTCAAGCGGTGAGCGCTATTTGCGCTAGTAACCCTTCTGTGGCTGAAAGAGTTACTACCAGTAGCGTGCCGGGGGGGGGGGGGGGGGAGAAGCATTGCACATGCCCTTTCTGGAAAAAAATGCCATTTTTGCCCCTTTTAAAGAAAACACATGGCCTATTTTGTTTTGCTGCACGGACAAATGCTGGTCGCAGCGAGGAGTAAGGGCCTATAGAACCCTAAAAAGGGCAAAAAGGAAGCCAGGAAGGCCAAGAAAGGGGCCAAAAATGGTAAATAAAGGAGAGTGACAAGCTAAAAATAAAAATAAAATAAAAAGTAACCTAGGAAAAAAAAAGCCTCGGCGTGCCCTTTTACTGAAGAAAGTTGCCCCTGCCTTCTCGGATGTCTGTGCTCACTACTGGTTACTACACCCTGGTAACACTAAAAGACTAGGCACATAAAACGACACCCACAAAAGACCACATCACATCTTTGAATAAAGGGTTGATGACCATTAATGAACCAATCCAACCATGTTGTACACCAACCGGTCTGAATATGCATGGCTTTTCATCATCACGCGCGTTGCCACGCAGGCAACTGATGAGACGTTCTCGTTCAAACGATCACCATGCTCGCGCACGTTTTCTTTGCACGTGTGCACGCACGGTCATTTTAAAAGAGACCACTTAGAAAAAGCTCGTGTCCACGCGGTAAGACGCCTGCTGAACCAGAGCGAAAAACGCTTCAGACCAATTCCGTCCGCAGCGGACCATGAGACGATCGCTGATTGCTTCACTCGGCCCACATGCGCCCCCTAGAATAGTAAACAATGACTGCCTCGCATTTATCATGGTAAATAACAATGGCGATTACGTACAGAATACAGAAAAATGGCATGTCGCCCACAGGCCGAAATTGTCCCGGATGACGCAGCAGTTTTCGTATCAAATGATGAGAGATGCGCAGTTGGACTGCCAACTGAGGCGATTCTCCTGGCAGGAAGTCCGTATTTCCGATTGCATTGACTGGTTGAACGAGTGGACAAAGCGCCTGGTAGAAGAAAAAAAAAGTTTCGCCGCGTGAATATCAAAGAAGCATGTCAGAAACAGCCGTCCGTCAGCCTAAACGCCCGATTACAGATAAGACTGAACACGCCAGGGAGAATCAAGAATGGCCTTGTCTAGATTTCTGGACCAGTCCAATTCGTATTTGATGGGTCGAAACTGTTGTCTAAGTCATGAGAAGAATTTTAAAGTGTTCTTAACTAGACTTTACCTATTACCGAATCTTTACCACCTTCGTACTCGTCTTCTGTGTATGTAATTATGTAGGCATTGAAATCATATGATAAAAGTAGCCCAAAAACTTTCATTATGTACTTTCGTTGTAAGAAATAAAAAAAATATATTGCAACGCAACAGAATCAGTTTTAAAAAAGCAGTGCAGAGTATAAGGTCCAATAAAATCATGCAGTGTAAAATAAAATATTCCATTGAGCCCTGTAATTTTTTATGCTCGAGTGAGTCTTCGCGTACATCACGTATGCATGTACTGAATCAATAAATATCTGATCGTTGGCCGCCTAATTTTATCGCTGATGTGAAAATATTGCTCTTTACAGGCTGCCTATATCTTTTAACTAACATAATCTATATATATATTTCGCTTGTGAGCAGACTTACTGATGTGAGCAGACTTGATGAGGCTTTATTAGGGATCAAGCGAAGCTTCAACAATCAGCAAAAGGGCGAGCGGGCTCATTCCTGCCACGGTAGCAAAGAAAAGGGGCGAGCGGCCGACAATGAAATGGATATGCGCTCTAACAATTAGAAACAAACACTATTACTTCAATAATGCTGACTATTACAGCCGAGTCGAATCAGCGGGAATCGGCTAGACCGGCGTATGTTACGCCGGGGGACAACTAGTAATAGCTTATTTAAATTTTACACATTGCATTGTGAAATCCATAGGACTTGTGTGGGTTGCATTCCATTCATTGCACATTACGCTACATTACGCATTTGTCAGAACAGACAACATTCAAATTCAAAATAATAGTAACTGAACATACTGACTTCTTAAAACATGATTTTTACATAATAACTAGCCTACATTATCTTCTTATTAGTGTGACAATGGGTCGATAGACAAGTAGGACCCTTATATGTAGAATACAGTAGCCACCTGGCAGGCATTGAACCACAATACATGTACATAAAATAGATTTTATGTACATGCATTGTGGTTCAATTCCTGCCAGGAGGCTACTGTATTCTACATCCTCTCCGTAACCACAAAATAATGAGTTTTGACCCTTCTATCTTGACACAGTAGGTGCAACAATTTAGTTGATAGATCGCACCTGTAGGGTGTCACCAGTTCTACACGCAACTTTTTGAGCCCTCAATGGCTTAAGAAGCTATTACTTCACATAGAAAAACGACGGTGGCTCCGTCCAGTAGGATATCAATCCACTGCAAGATTCTCCCTTAAGGAGAATCTTGAATTATGATGCACAATAGTATCCATTTATAATCTGACTTAATTGTCCATTTGTTTAAGAGTTAGTTTTTTTTATACTTTTTTTGCTTTGTTTAAATCCTGTTAAACACATTGATTATTAGGTAGCAGATTAAAATATGTCTAAGTAATACAGGGTGGTCCACAAAAAAACTGACGACCCAACATATTTTAAGTCAAACTTTTCTAGTTAGCACCCCTCAAAACCAGGATAGGACATAAATCAACTCTAAAAATAGGAAAATTTCTGCCGTATTCTGGTTTTGAGGGGTGCTAACTAGAAAAGTTGGACTTAAAAAATCTTGGGTCGTCAGTTTTTTGTGGACCATCCTGTATAGTACTGTACAGTGTATACTCCTCATGTGTTACAGTTTTTCGTTAAGGGTGTTTCAAATAGCAGAATTTGATATATTGTGTTTTTTTACATCCTTTAACTTTCGTTCAGATTTAAAATCTAACATAATTAAAATCGTTCAGTGTGTTTATTTATTTATTTGTGTGTCCACCTACTCCTCTTGAAATAGTGTCGTCAAAAATTGGAGGAAGGGTTTGGAAGAAAGGACATTTTTCCGAATTTCAGTTAGGCGTATCCTTAAATTCAAATTTAGGTCCTAAATGCCACAAATTAACGAAAAATGACCGTTTGCAACAATCACCAACAATCACACAATGACGTCAACGATTGTTGACCCAATTTTTTGCGTGGAAGCATCTAACTTTTCGGGAACGTCCATCAACAATGGTTAGGCGGCAACAGACCAACAAGGAACAAGTCAGTTAATAACTGGTTGTTCTCAGTAACAATCGCAAACACACGCAGCTTTGCTAAAAAAATTGTTGTCGATCCAACAGACACATGCAAAGTACAAGCGTTACAAGTATGGGGTGACACAGATGAATAGTGACAAACTAAGTAGACATTTAAACCTCGAGCGAAGCGAGCGATGTGGCTAGTAATTATTTAAAATTATTAGACAATTCCTTAGATTTTTAACATTTAGGATTTTAGGTTCTTTTTTTTTAATAGGCTAAGTCACTGGGCTTAAGTTAATTTAAGCTTTGACTGTTTGTATTCTTTGTATTCTGTTTTGTATTCTTTGGATTTTATCTAGAAGAATGACGATGTGAAACCACAGAATTCTTATATTTAATATTAACGGTTACCAAAGCATCACACAGTATGTATTCGTTTCTACTGCTAAGCAGTATTCTCAAATTATAACAAATTGATAGTAACAGTTAATTTTTTGATCAAGTTATCGATAAGATAGTAAGGTCGCCCTTTAAACCCGATGGACGAAACTTAATGATTATTAACCTCGTAGCAATGCATCTGTGGTCGTATTTCCAGCTTCATGCCAGCAAGCCCACATGGAGCAGCGCGCTGTGGTTCAGCAGGTTCCCTTATAATAATGGAGAGTCTAAACAATTTAATTTTGTGGGTCACTTAGCTTTTAACTCTCTTGATAGTCGAGTCGGGTCGTCAGGCAATGGCTTGGGTACAAACCAATGAGACTGTACAGACTGCAAACCTCTCCCAACCTGTGAGGACTACCGTACTCGTTTGAGAACTCCGGAGCTGTATGATTCACGCTGTGAATTGCTAGCGACATTTGGTCAACAGCAACTGCTTGGTCTGCATTCTGAAATCCGGCTGGCTTCATCTTTGGATGGGTTTGCCAGCAACACTCAGCGGTGTGGCCCACTTTGTAACAATTTGCACAAGTTAGCATACTACTACCTTTTGATGGTGGAAAATCAGGCTAGTTACTAGCTGGGGCTGGCAGATTGGGCCGAGCTGGAGGGGCATGCCAGACAATCAGAGGATATAGTAGCCAGTATTTGTCGATTGAGACCAGTTATTGGGACTAGGTTGTGAAAGTGTTATTGCCGGAAGCTAAGTTCGCTAACAGCTTCAATAGTGTTTTTTTTTTTTTGGACTTGACCGTTCCACCAATTAATCTTGCGTGATATCACTCATCTGTATTGTGACCGGAGTTGTTGTGAGCAACAAAATATTTCAGCTTGGAAGGGAGAGGTACTACCTTTACCTGTAGACAGAATACTTCAACCTTCGCAGATTGTACAACACTGAAGAGATTGGGGTCTCGAGAGAGTCTATGTAAAGCTCCAGGTCTTGTACCCTAATAATTGTAAAAATCGACCGTGCTGTAATATTTTTTTTTGGACATGCTTTATTTGACGAGAACCGAGCCAAGGCCATAGCTTCAACTCCTGTGAGACAGAGGTCTCAAGTGAGTGGTAATAAGTGGCATTGTTTTAAGTATTGTCATCAGGCAGCAAAGCTACTCACCTAATACCACGCGTGTGCAGTAAGCTGAAAATAAATAAAATGCCCGTAATGATGGTATGTCAACAATTCCTGCACGTAGTTATTGCGAATTAATGTAATTAGTTGTTTTGATGAGAAATGAAAGAAACCGCAGGACAGGAGCTACGACTGGAGTTTCTTTAGTGGCTTGACTTCATTTTCTAACGTTACAGTCAATACTTTGATGCTTAATATCGCCACTGTTTTTAATAATTTAAACCAATTGTAGTATGGATGCCCTCTTCGACTCGGTCAACACACACGAAAATTCAATAAAATTCATTGGTTCACACTGAAATACTACACGTAACTATACTGGCTTTTGAATTTACTTCCCATGTCTAAGCTTGTCGTGTCCGTCATGTCCGTCGGCCAATGCCTCAAATGCAGCCTGTGGGCAAAACGAAAAGCCTCCGTTGCATGTCCGACTCATTTCGAAAAATTTCATATTCCTCCGGTTGACGGACGGGTGGAGTTGCCCGTCAGCCAATCAAAACGCTGAGCGCCTCACGTGCTTTTCTCTTGGCGTTTTAGGCAAAGATGGCGGCTGCACACCCGACCATCGAAAACTACTGAAAATTGAAAAGAATAATTCTAAAAATAAGTGTACATAACTAGTAGCAATACAAGCATTAGCACAAATTGGTTTTAGTGGCAGCAATGGCCCCCAATTCAATGCGTACCTACAGTTTTGCATTCGGACGATTACATTCCTTTTACGTGGGGGAGGTGGGAATACAGGGGGTCAGCAAGCATTCTTGATGGACAGCTGTGGCATGGTTCTTTGTTTTGCAACGTTGCTTTGCTCGAGCTGGACAACAGAGACGGTGACGTTGTGGCATGTATACAGGCCTTTAGAGTGACTAGCCTCATTACCTTACCGATTGAGGCACGGAATTTGTATCCCGTTCAGTTTTATTCTGAACGAACAACTGCGAACCAATGAGAGAGAGGTCAGACGAAGTTCCAACTACTAACGGTGGGGATATCCAGTTGAGGTTTAAACTTAATCCTTGGGTTAAGCTCGGTAACAAGGGAAAATGGTGATAACCATCACGAAATAAGTTGACGGCTACGCAAAATTTAGCCTGTAGGTCGAAGACTAACTTAATACTGAGTAGTTAGCCCCGAGATGTAAAAAGCGATGATATTCATGCAGGATTAGTGTTATTCCTGAGCTTTAACAACATTTTAACATAAGTATATCGAGGGCTAATTTAGCCTCACGGTCGAGGTCTAACGGTGGGGACTTCCAGTTGAGGGTTAACGTTAACCTTTTGGCTAAACTCGGTAATAAGGAAAAATGGTGATATCCATCACGAAATAAGTTGAGGGCTAAGCAAAATTTAGCCTGAAGGTCGAGGACTAACTAAGCACTGAGCAGCTAGCCCCGAGCTGTAAAAAGTGGTGATATCCATCTAGGGTTAGCGTTATTCCTGAGTTTTAACAACACATTAACAGGGCTAATTTAGCATGAAGGTCGAGGTCTAAGGAGTAAAGAGCTAACAAAACCCCAACTTAGTCCAACATGGATATCACCAACTTCTTTCTCCAGTCAAACTAACTCCCAGGTCGAGGGTTAGTTAGATCCAGGGTTGAGCTACTCCGGGGCTAGTTTAGCTGACCACAACTGGATATCCCCACCGTAAGTGCGTGGGATGCAGTAATATGGAATCAGTTTGGCGTGGGATGCAGTAATATCCTAGGATCACAACAGAATACTTGAAAATAATTTTAACAAGGGATTGAGAATAAGTACATGAATAAAGCTTTATGACCGTACTTGTGGAGCGAGAAAAATGAACAAGTGTCTCGTTTGAAGGCTATATACCGTTTAATTTTGGCGGAGTATTCCCAGTATTACAATAGAAAACCGACTTCACCACGTTCTAAATGGCATTTATAAGAAGGAACTGAGTAATGGCTGGTGAACAACTACTTATGAAAGAACTTCAACAGTAGAAGTGAAAAAATATTTATGCGTATTTCGTTGGAGGGTGTGTATCCATTTAAGGGTTTTCTTCGCAGATCTTTTGTACATCGGCTCCTTACGCGTAAAGTGGACTAAAGTAAACATCTAAACCAACTGATTACGTTCAAAGATATATGGTGCTCTGCTGTCCCATAAAAATGTGCAGTGCTCCCTGTCTAAATTTCTCAGATGTTACTTTTAGCTGTCAGGCCTCTCACCGTCACTTTCTTCGGAGGAGATTTATTGATTCGTTTTCAAAGATGATGGTCGTAACGTTATCTTGATGTTTCTTGCTGACAAGTTGAAAATGGTAGTGCAAAATCAAACGGGGAATGGGGAAGAGAAGGACAACAACAAAAAAAAAAAACAAAAAAACAACCAGAAAGCAAAAAAAACCTCGTTTTCTTCGTCACTTCCTGTTACTATTTCAAAAGAAATAGTAACAGGGGAATGCCTGAAAAAATCACGCCAGGAGCTGCTGGAACTCCGCAGGCTGAGGTTCGACCTCATCCTCAGATGCCTTATCAACGTTGACCTCCGTTTTTTTGATCTTCCGACTTTGGCGTCTGTTTAGACCAGTTCTGCCTGGTCGAAATGGACTTGTGGTTTCCTCCTTTTTAATGACTCTGAAAATGTTTTAAATTTTATATTTTTCATTAGCTCTTGAAAATCAGTCGGAGCTGACTCGAAACGTCGAGTACATTTTATTAATATGTTGTGTACTTTTTAGGCTTTATACGTTGATTGATTATATCTTGACATGATAACCATGGCTTTTAAAAATTCCTATATGGATGCATTTTTTGTATTGCAACAATTCGCCGTCTGTGCCTCTCTGTTCCCGTCATAGGCCCAGGATCAGGCCTTAATACTGCTTGTCATTCCTTGTGCGGAACTTTTTATGTTCTCCTGCCAATACCTATTATTTATCATAAACTGGGAACATCCTACACCTATGCTGCTATGGTATCACAAACGTAGGACGGTCCCCAATTTTCAACTTAGTAATGTTTGTCAGAACTGATTTTGAAAAAAAAAAACACATTTCTACTTTACATAACTGAATGATTCTGCTTCGAAGTCGAAAACCACTGCACATCGTTTGAGATATATCCATCGTTAAACAGGTGTACAGGATGGTTCTTCTTCACTTTGGAAAGAGTGCCTGTTTTCTTTTCACGTAAGCCTAATTATGTCCTTTTTAGGTAATTAGAGAGCTCGTTAAGAATTCATAGAAGTCGAAAAAAGTTACACATTTTTTATTGCCTGGCATCACAAGTTCATCATTTGTAGGACAGTTCCTATTTAAGTTAATTAATTTTGTTGACCTTGTGGGCAAGAGTACATCCCCACCTTTCATGGAAGAATAATTACATTCTTTCAGTTAATTAGTTACGGACCTCATAGTGTGCAATGAAGTACAAAAAAAAAAACATACCTCTTGACATCACGTTCAACTTTAAACAAATGTAAGATACTCCTAAATTAGGGTAAATAATTTATATCGACCATGTTGGAAAGAACACATTCCTACATTTCACGACAACTTAATTACATCCATTTAGGTTAATTAGGAGACTCGGAGAAGTGTACTGAAATTGAAAAACGATGCACATTTTTACCATTATCACATTCACGGTTCATCTTCAAACAGGTGTAGGAAAGGTCATATTTAAGGTAAACAATTTTCATGAGCCTTGTTGAAAAGAACACATCTCTCTCCTTTCACTTAAGCCTAATTACATTTAATTATTTCACCTTTTTTTTATTTCATTTTACTAATTATACTCTTTTAAATCAAGTATACATGGAGCATGAAGTCTTGCAATGTAGCAAAAAACATCGCACATTTTTACCTCTTAACTTTACTAGTTCATTTTTAAATAAAAGTAAAATGCTCTCTATTTAAGGTAAATAATTTATACTAGCTGTACCCCCTACCGTCTAGCCAGTTCCGCATACCTGAGCGAAATACTGTAGTGGGCAGTATGTAATAAAAATGGCCCCGACTGCCCCCTGTCTCCTCCTGCGGACTCCCCTGCAGTATGCCCACTTACATTCTGTCATTCTATGGTCAGATTCCCCCCCCCCCCACCGGGTA
>JAHWFP010096768.1:29387-40886 GCA_023313725.1 Lithobius niger
GCTAGTCCAATCAGACGGCCAAACAGCCGTTGTTCTCGTTCGTCATTGGCTAACTCATGGTGACGTCACGGCAAACAGCAGTTGCGCATGGTTTAAGTACCATGGCCAAGGCACAATACGAAACTAATAACTTTCACAATGGTTGTGATTCTCTAGGAACAACAATCCGTGAAAAAGCGGTTATGATGAGAGTACTATTTCCATGTGGTAAGGTAAAACTGTCAGTTTATTAGCACTGTTATCTTGAATCTCACGTTTCCATGCAGAGAAAATAAATCGCAGTAAGAAGATAAATAAATAAATAAACACAGTCATAGTGCCCGCAGTAGTTTTCACTGCAGTTCCCGGACGCTGCGATGGATGTCTGCCTACGTGTGTAAACTGCATGGGAATTTGGTACATTGTGAACAATGTATTAGTCGTTTATCGTATATTAGCTGCTCCAGGAATAGCAACGCCGGTCTAGAGGAAATCCATGTTGTCATAGAGCTGTCCCGTTTATTTTCTAAATGGCGTTTGTTTCTGTTGGAGTTCACAGTTTGATAGCGCAGATGTTTCCACCAACAATGCATGCTGGAAAGAATCTAGACGTTCGCTCTTTTTCCTTGCTACCTTGCAATGAGTGCACATGCTGCTCCAGCCCCCACTTTTTTCCATTGCTCTGCCGTGAAAAGAACGAACATGCTCCCCCTATCGCGATATTGGCTGTCCATCCCAGTCGGCCATTGCCCATGCCCATAATCCAATGTATGCACATGCAAGGAACTTTCTTTTAACTGTTAAGCAAAAGAGACTAAATCTAGATTAATAAACAAAAACGGAACGTTAAATGTTTAGAGTAAGGGTCTAAAAGTCAAAACCTAGAAGGAACACGGACAAGCTTTGACAGTAAGGGTCTAGGTATAAAATTTTGTAAGAGGCTGGTAAGCATTAGACCCTTACTACCCGGTGGTCAGAAATAAATACATTTTGACGAAAAACTGGAAATTTTCCTACAAAGACCCATGTGATGATCCAGTGGTTGGTATACGTTTGCTGCTTTGTTTTATGTTGAAAACTATTTGTCCATTTAGTAACATGGTAGGGTATTCTCAGCAGAGAGCATTACTGGTTATCCTCCACCGTAAATCTACGAAATATAATAAAAAATTCTAAAGCATCAAAAGACAAAATGCCAAACTTCACAAGAAAATTGTGTTCTTAAAGTTCTATAACAATATTCTAAGAACAAACAAACCTGATACAACCGTTCATACACATTCTGTCCGAATAGAGTAGACCTAAGCTAACCACCGGGTAGTAAGGGTCTAATGCTTACCAGCCTCTTACAAAATTTTATACCTAGACCCTTACTGTCAAAGCTTGTCCGTGTTCCTTCTAGGTTTTGACTTTTAGACCCTTACTCTAAACATTTAACGTTCCGTTTTTGTTTATTAATTCGTGTTACTTTTAGAATTGCAGCTAAACTGTAAAACAGTGCAGTTATCGGTCCAAATTGAAAGTTTAACACAGAAACCCTAGGCTGACTCTTACTAACACTGTTAATAATTGAAACAAATCCTTTAATCTTCAGTCTTGCAGCTGGCGTTTGCAAATTGGCATTGTTGCATAATAACAATGTTTAAAACAATGTAAAACAATCAATCTGGTCGTTTAGAGCTCCATAACCCCTGAACCACTTGACCAATTAGAAAATGCCTTATGGAAAGGGCACATCTACAGAGCAATACCTGTAAAATGAGCTAAGAACCAGATTCATAGGACAAATGGTTTGACCTGTAGAGAGGACAGACGAAAGTATCCCCAGAACAACAACAACAAGAAGCAGAACAAGAAGTTGTCTATTTGGCCCCTCTCTGTATCTCGGGTTTGGCTGGACCGAATTTCACAATTTTTGTACTGTAGAGAGGCCTTGACTGGTCGAGGCTGGATTCCAAATTTGGTTTTAAAATGTTCACTTTTGACGGAGTTATAAGCTCTCAAAGTTGAGAGTTTAACACAGAGACCCTAGGCTGACCCTTACTAACACTGGCTACCGCCAGTGTTAATATACACACGAGTGTGTCGCGCCAAGTTAGGCAACAATCATCACAACAAACATCACATCAATTCAATTGTCGAGGTTGTAAACCATTGTAGCGCGGCGCCATAGCGTCAGTGTCTTATATTTTGAAGCATAGTTGGGCACATTTCAGGTACCTACTTGGGGAAAAATAATAATGCGGTACAAAAGCTTAAATTGTGTTGAAATCAAGAGCAATGATCCACCTGACGAAAATTAACTCGTGTAGGAATGCCAGCTAAGCTGCTTTCAATGCAAAATCTGACCCTCAATAACGTTGAAAATATGTAACTACTCTCTAAAAGATGCTGTGTTCTGATGGAACACATCTGTGTGTACCGATACAGCCAACACATTGAGTTGTGTACTACCAGTACACAGATTGTGTAGTGGCAGTACACATGCTTTGTACAGAAGAATGTGTTCTCCCACTACACAAAGTGTGTACTGCTAGTACACAACTTGTGTGTTGGCTGTGCTGGTACACATAGATGTGTTCTGGTAGAACACAGTGTTTTCAGAGAGTAGCTAGCTAATTCTAGTCCGCTCATCCCAATGTTAATTTCCATAGGGTGATTATTCATCGATACCAAGATAACGGGAAGGCTTCCAGCTATGAAATTGGACGAATGGCTGCAGTACGATACGAACTGCGTACCTTTTATGGTTTGGAGCCTTCGGGTGTAACGAGGGCGCATTACGAAAATATTGTTATAACCATTGCTAGTATTGTAGGCATCGTCTCTCATTAGACAGCCAAATTTCGGACAATGACAACGTGTATACTGACGTGCGTGCCTAGACACACTAGTGTAGCACGATAAATCTAAACAAAGTTGCCAAAGAAATTGTATTCACGTAAAGAAATTGTATTCACGAAAAATAAACCAACTCTAAAAAACAAAGCAAAATAAACAAAGCCAGAAACTGGTGAAGAGGCCACCAAGTTGAGAGTGGTTCGGCCCTTCAAAGGAGTCATATCAACACACCAAAACTAACGAAATAAACAAATTACAACAAAATTAAAACCAAACCAAAAACCTATAAAGAAGTGACCGAGTTGAGAATGGTTCGGCCTATTGGCAAAAGGTAGTTGCAAATTGTTGAAAACCAATTTCTTGTTGACGTGCCACTTGATTACACATCTGCACTGTAGTGTAGTTGAGTCCAATACACAATTTCAAAAAAAAAGACTGATTTCATATCAAAAACCAAAACTGGTAAAAAGGGCCGCCAAGTTCCGAATGGTTCGACTCGTCGAAGGAGTGATATGAACACACCAAAACATTCGCCAACTTAATCGCACCGAATAATACTTTGGACGTTATAATGAAAACTTGAACATTGCTACCGAAAGTAGCAATGTTCTAGTTTTCATTTGACCTTCGAACTATTAAGCGGTGCGATTAACTTGGCGAATGTTTTGGTGTGTTGATATCACTCCTTTGAAGGGCCGAACCATTCGGAACTTGGCGGCCCCTTTTACCAGTTTTGGTTTTTGATATGATACACATAGCTTGACGGTTGAACTGTTTCTGTGCAGCATTACGACGAGCACGAGGATGCGCTGTGTCACCTGGGCTGGGGCTGACCGGGCTTCTGCTAATGGTCATTGGTCCCGGGAGCTCTCGGCGGCCTTAAGTGCCCGATTTTGATGTTCCGCCTAAATACTGTTTGTTACACTTGAAGTCAAAACGTCCAACTGTTGGGCGAATCCAAGCAGGGCGTTGCAACTGTACTGGAAACAATGCATTCCAATCTTTCGCAATCAGCAGTCCTTCAGAGGAGCTTCGCCGATGCCAGTAACGCCAACATGGCGGAGCTAACTTCCTGTTCTCGTCTGAATGAGATTCACGAGAGGCCAATCCTACAATCTATTTATTTATTTATTTATTTATTTATTGTATTTACACAATTATTGCAACGCCCTATAAAGAGCATGACAGCAATTTCAGATTAAAACAACAATAAAAAAAAAATACAGAAGAAACCTGGTGGGCACTCTCGCCTGAATGATATTCGTGAGGTACACATCCCATAATACATCATTCCTGACGTACTCCTACGGTGTAACAATATAATCTATCTACTTCTGCAGTGAACCCAACGAAAAATAAAAGGAAAGTCGCCACAAACGTGAAAACGCTGTGCTTCTTAAAAACGATGCAAACATCAATTCATAAAATCGAAGAGCTATTGAAAAATTAGTTCAAACTTATGCCTGTGATAGGATAAATTTTGCAAACAGTATCATAGTTTGGATGTAGCTGTGCGTGTTTTACCCTCATCGTCAGACTTGAGTTTCTCCAACGTTCGTCAGTTATTGTGACTGAATTTGCCCACCATGTTGAGCCTTAATGGCGGTTGCCATCCCATAATCTCAAACCGGAAGTATCACAGATGGCTGCGCCGTAAATCGTGAATCTGTTTGTCCGGCAAACGCAGTTTACCGTATATCGTCCTAAATCCAAGAGCGCGATTTATTGTCAGGAGATCGATTGTTGCTTATAAATATAAATGTATTGTGTGAACAAGGCTGCTCGCCGCCCACCATGCCCAGGGCGTCATAATGATGTCGGGCGTGTAACGAGGTCTATAGTTGTTACTGTATGTTCTATCCTTGTTCCTCTGCCTGACTGGACGTATGTCGTCTATCGATTTTAACAAATTTAGCATCTCTTTATTTACCTTGTTCAAGGTTACTTTCCAGTGCAGGTAGTAGAATTTTATCATGTATTTGTCGCATTCTCAGGGCTCGTTTATGCAACGACAGTTTTCTCGCTCACTAGCTTTTACTTGATCAATACTATATCTGATGGCTGCTTCTCGCCTTTACCGGAGTATGCGGGTTTCGAGTTGTTTATGCGTATTAGTAACCATGGCAACGACGCAGACGCAAATCTTCTCCTCGTGCCCCGTGACACGGCGTACGATTCTTGCGAAACTCAACGATTGTCATCCACATGCATAAACCACCTGTTCATAACCACTTAGTGCCAGATAATAAATATCTCAAAGAGTATTTTCCTGTAATTAAAACACTTAAGCTCGACACTTTTTCCAGGCACACTGTGCAACCCCCATAGCGCCAACGAATGGATCAAACCTGAAACACGTGACCCGATTTGCATACACCTTTCCATTCGACTTGACTTCCCCAAGACGAAGGTTGGGTGGTGCATTTCGGCCGCCATTTCTGCCTCTTCTAAGAGGGGAAATTGGTGGTTTTTATCCTTTTAAATTGATGGTATTGTACCCTTTATTTTATTTTGTATTTATTTTTATTGTGATGATGCTTTTACATAGGATGACTTAGTGGCATTTGTCATGCTTTAATTTTATGCATACCGATGACGGAAATTGAAAATTTTCGAAACGTTGTTGTGTTTTTATCTTGTAGCACTGCTTGGTTTTTACTTTAATTATCTGTTACCGTGCTTTTTTACTCCATTACGATGCTTGCAACATTTGAGCGTCGATTTATGACAACAAGAAAACAATTTCTACTGCAGTACAAGACGACGGACTGTTTTTTTGTATGCCGGCATTCGATGGTTTGTCTTCGATTCGATAGCCACGAAATGGACGCCATGTTGGATTTTGAATTCTCGCTGCGGGAAGCTATTTATTCTACTGACGTTTGATCATTGCTAGAAGCTGTACTTTGAGGGAGAATAGCACATTTTGGAAATAGCGTGAAATGACAACAATCTTGTAGCAATATAGTTAAAATGAATGTAGCACTTTGTTCTTTATCCGTGTTGTTATTTATAATACATACAATTTGTTATCTATTACCGCATTCATTTAGTAGCAACGGGGAACTAATCATAAATAAATAACGGTTGCCTAGCAAATACCATTTGGCGAGCGAGAATGACTTGTTGCGTAAACGCGCCCTAAGGCTGTTAAGCGAGTCGGTAATTTACTTACGGTAAATTACGGTAAATATACACGGTAATATATTAGTTAAATTAAAGGGGAAGTATGGAATTAGAGGGACAATGTACAAAATATTCGACAATTACTTCACAGACAGAATCAGGATTACTAAAGTAAATTCTCAACAAAATGATAGCATATGCAAGTAAATGATGTTGTGCAACAAGGATCAATTTTAGGACCTTTGCTTTTCTTAATTCACATTAATGATACCGATGACGATCTTAAAAACTTAATACTTTTTGCATATATTTGTTTATATGTTTCAAAACATGACTGAAAAACCTTGGTTGATAACTTACAGCGAAGCTTTGACATAAAGCAATGGTACTGGAATAATATGAAGTTTACATAAGTGCAGAAAAGTCAGTTTATTTGGATATTAAAACAGCCCATACTAAAAATTTTCAAGTAAAAAATATAGTCTTTTATAAAGACCCAATACAAAAAAAAATACTGCATTGAGTAATCGCAACACAGCTTTAAAAAACAGTGAACAGTGCCAAATATTTAGGAGTACGTATCGATCAAAGTTCAGGACATACTAAACGCGTACTACCTAATTTGTGGAAAAACTACGTCGAATTATGTCAAAACTTTATAAGACGCGACGAATTTTAGGGTTGACGATTCGCCTTGTCACTCTTGTATAATAATGGTGACCGCATTTATTTAAAAATTGAGAGTATATTGCAACGGACATTTTATCGTTTTTTATTTCATTATCATACACGGCGATAGTCGTGTATATATGACTAAAGTCCTCTCTCCAGCAAAACTAAAACTATTAATTTCTCCGTTTCTATTCAATCTACTTCGACCAAACTTGGCCAGATAGTAGATAGCAACTTTTCCCAACTTTACACCAACTTTTATGCAATTCCGTGCAAGAGTAAACGTAGGGAGCCACACGTAAATTTGAAAACTGTTCACTTGTTGTTGTTGTTGTTCTTCTTCTTCTTCTTGTGTGACACGGTTTCAGAAAAAACTACTGCACCTACATAAAATCTGAAACATGATCTTAACCAGAAATTTCCCTGGGCGTCATCCTCAGACCGACCACTTTTTCGATTGGTCGGTCCATTCCGGAGTTACGGATCCCTGAACGATCATTTTGATTGTTTTAACCATTGTAATTAGAGAACAATGCCACTCAGCAAAATCCAGATCCATTCTTCGTGCACGTGTTATGTCTTTCTTAAAAAGTTGACCTCCTGACCACCCTGACCTCCTGAGAATCCATTCCGGGTGTTGCAGACATAGGGCCTCAGGGCTTCGTCGGGCAGATGACCGCCGGGTGCGGTTAACGCTCGCTAAAACCCTTTGACCTTTTGAAAGAATCGAGTGCCAGTGTCGAGATTGTGAGTAGTGATGTAAGTAGATGTGTAAGTAGATGTACGAGTCATGATGTACTCATTGTGGTTAGGATGGATCATACGGCTGTTGGCCATGGCTCCCAATAAATGTTCGTGAAAGAATCCGTGTTTCAGCTAAACACATATAGATATAAACCAAACTAAACTACGTTGTAAATTGGCAGCTAGATACGATATAATGGCGTATTTATTTCGTAAATGCAGGCTTTCAGAGCTGAGTTGAATTGTTTCAAAGTGGCCAGCAACAATCGACTGCAAGCATAACCCTTTGTTGCGCGACGCCATAGACGTAAAAAAAGGTACACGGATTACAAACAGAAACGTCAGGTGTGCCGTAAATAAAGGGGTTATATGATTGAAGTTACACTTTACTTGTTAAAAGGAGCATGGATAAAAATTGATGATTTTAATCGAAATAATCAAATGTACAGTTGAAAAAATTGCATTTGTTTAAGTGCTATTGTGCTTTACCAATCATATATTTAAAACGTAAAGCACACCAGCACTTAAACAGATGCTATTTTCTCAACTGTACATTTGATTATTTCAATTAAAAATCATCAATTTTTATCCATGCACCTTTTAACAAGTACAGTGTAACTTCAATCATATAACCCCTTTTTTTACGTCACACTTGACGTTTTTGTTTGTAAGTATTTTTTTTTTAAATCGTTAAATTGTGTGTGGTTACAAGAGTGAACGAGTTCCCTACTAAGGCGACTCATCTCTAACGCGACACCGTTAAGAAGGATTGCGGTGATCGTTGGATATTATAACGTCATCACGGTAAAAAAAATCTGCGTGGTTTGCAACTACTCAGGGAGTGAACGATTGAATTCAATACTAATATCTTAAGCCCAATTCACTCCTTACTGCATATCTAGGGGTCTGTGCACCGAGTAACGCATATTTAGGCACTCACTCAAGTTGCAACCTGGTTTAGGCCTAGCAGAGTCAGAGAAAACACCCTTTCGAGTTGCTTCTCCAACACGAACTGCCCCTTCGGTTGTTCAGCCCTTAGCTTTTATACTGTGGAGAACAATAATAGAAGTTGCCTAAGGCTACGTCACGTGATTGGCTAACAAGTGTAAGCCGGTCCCAACAGGTTGAGCAGTGGAACTGGCTCGCTTCCCGGCTGTTGGCGTTCGGCCAAATTCTGCTGTTGGGCAGAAGTTGGCAGGGTGCACAAGCAGCTCTATGTAACGGCAAGGCGCACCACGAGTGTTGGGTCGTGTTGTGTCCTGCTCTGCGTAAATGGCCGGTTACATTTTAACGTACACGCCGATTGCTTTTCCCGTTGTCACGCCGTAAGTACAGATTTAAGTGAAATATGAAGTATAAGCGGCCGTTCTTGTAGACTCTTCCAAGAAATACGTAAAGTTTTATCTCCGTGGATAATTCTAATTAACGAAACGCAAGGAGTTTTGGATAGAGTGACATTCCAGTTCAAAATTTTTTTTTTTTGATCAGCAAGAATTTGAAGTGTAAGATTCGCAGCTCACAATTATTTACTGAAGGTTTTTTTTTTTATTTATTTAATTTTGTTTACATTTATTTTGATAGGCCTAAATTCGTCTGAAGCAGACGGCTCGTATAGATAAATTTATCAATTCATCTTACTAGACGTCTGAAGGAGTAAGGAATAGGGCAAAACCCAGGGATTCGAATCGAACTTGAGATCATGTCGGGTCAGAGGTAATGTCTAGAATAATAACGTAGCTGAGGAAGGATTCCTACCTACTACCCTGGGTGAAAGATCGGGACTTTGCCAAGATTCCCTCTCCAGTTGCCGATCAGATTCCCTCTCCTGCTGCTTCTTCAGGCAATGCAGACACTTCCAACTATTAAAGCAGCGTATCGTTACGAGCCGACAGAGATATACACATTATTAATACCGTAGGCGAACAGTGACAGCAATGCCAATTGAGAAATATATCTGGCGACCGACGGCTTCTGCAATGGGTGGAGTGTAAAAAACCTTTTTTTTTTTATAATTTCTCATCGGCAGGGTGTGAAAAAGTTACTCTTAAGCATCACTATCAAACGCAAAAAATTTCATCACTCTGGTGTTATGTCTTGTGGTACCCGAAGGGCCTTCAAGTTTCGCATTGTGCGGCAATGGGCGGAACGGCGAAAAAGGCAAAAATGACGGTTTGACTGTTTTAAAATCTAAAATTCTGAAGATTATCTCATTCGATTCTCTCAGAAACTACGTTCGCATGCCGTAATTACAACGAATTTTAATATTCTTAAAAACTGGAGGTTAATTTAGCATCGAAAAGTGGCCAAAATGGCCTTAGGAAATATTGGCCCACAACCACTGCTTACGCTGTTGCCGCAGAAATTTTTTCTTGTTTGGCAATTACGGCTACATTTCTTAATCTCTTAAGCATTGCAAACGACATAATGTTAAAATTAAATTTAAAACCGGTCCAATCATCATTTTTGCCTTTCTCGCCGTTCCGCCCATTGCTGTGCAATGTTAAACTTGAAGGCCTTTGGGGCATCTCAAGGCATGACCCCAAAGTGATGAAATTTTTTGTATACAATACCCAATTAAACAGGACGGAAAGCCAATGGACTCGAGATGGGTTGAATATGTACGGACGCCTATTTACGCTGCCTTTTGGACTTGTTTGTCAGACTGCCTGAGCGGGGAATCGAACCCACGACCTTTGAAATCAAAGGCCACGAGGTCTTACCGCCATGTAGACGTGTTAAAGGCTTCCTATAGACGTTTCCTTTTGGCCGTGTCAGTATGGCTCAGCGGTAGGACCTAGGCCTTTGATTTCAAAGGTCGTGGGTTCGATTCCCCGCTCAGGCAATCTGACAAACAAGTCCAAAAGGCAGCGTAATTAGGCGTGCATCCGTATTCATTCAGCGATGCCCAATTGCAACTTTTCCACACCCTGCCAATGAGGAATTCCCAAAAAAAGGTTTCTACTCTTCACTGCAAACCGGGTAGAGGAAACCACCTGAGAAATAGCTTGTGATATAGGCGTCTTTTGTGAGCCCTGTACATGCCGACGGGTGCATGTCATTCATAGACGGGTTACTACATTGTATGAAGAAAAAGGCGTTAAGATTTCTACTACCATAAATCGCATATTAACGCCCATGGGTTACTGTAAATAATTTGGTAAAAAAAAAAAATGGTGGGTGGGCCGTAACAAAGTTATAACTCGAAAGTTACATCTGTCTAGAGGGGATGGAGGGAGGCGTGTTTAGGCCTAACCCCAAAGTGGAGAATTCGGCGTTTATGCGGTCATTCACGTACGTGAGCTGGGTACGATCTAGCATCAACGCAATGCCTTTATTCTCATTTGTTCAGGAATTTGGCACATTAGTTTACTAGTTTATTTGCCACGATTTAAGGGGATGAAACATGGATCTCCTTGAAGGTATGAAGTTATTAATCAGTTTCTAGCATAAAAATATTACGATCTAAAATGCTTCAAGGTCAGAAATCGTTAAATAACCTAGATAGACCTCCCCCCCCCCGGCAGAAGGGGGGGGGGAGTAATTTCTGACCTTATAGCATTTAGGGGGAAGGGAGCGAGCCGTATACCAGTGCTGGAAATAGGCGATTTATGGCACTTTTTTAGACTCGCTCCACCCTTCATGGAACTATAGACCCATGCATCAACCAGGCCCGGGCCGACTGTGGCTGCGAAGGGTGCAATTGCTCTTCCAGTCAAAAGTTAGTAGGAAGTAAAAATATTGTTTAAAAAATCTTTGTTGTATAAAATGCAATTTTCGAATGAGTTCTGATTTATTATTATTATTTTTTTTACCCATTTATCCACTTAAAAGTAGGCCAATTCCTGGTACATTTTCTTTTGATTTCCAGTCTAGTTCCTGACTTTAAATCAATCAAAATGTTTATGAAAAGGAAAACCAGGATACACTTTCAATCGTTTCAGTTCATAGCAGGCAATAATAAATTGACTTTTTTTACCCCCAGTTTTCGATTGAAAAAATGTTCACTTTTTCACTCGTTCATACTTCCACTTTTTTTTTTACGCCTAATAGATATTAAACACAATAAATTTAGTACCGAAATTATGATGTTTAATTCATGGAGGGAAAAAGGAGCGTGAAATTATCATATGCAACCCG
>JAHWFP010096774.1:0-10079 GCA_023313725.1 Lithobius niger
CGCCAATCAAAATTCTTAATCATTGTCATCTGAAGTGATTACAAACACTGACCTCGCAGACCTCCAATTAAAAAATGTAGGTTAAAAAATAGGTTATAAAATAAAAAATATAGGTTCTTAACAGGTTATTTTTCAGCAAATATATATGCTTTTATAGGGTTTTTTTTGTCTGTTTATTTCATTCAGTAACAATTTACTCTTGTTTATTACGATAAGAATTCGATTTGCTTACTCTATTGGCGTCGATCCATGTTCCATATAATTTAGTTGAATTCTTTCTGATCATTTTGTCTGGTCGAACTTGGCGTCTTTCGACGAAGGAGCCGCATACGAAGGCTCATCTTTCGACGAAGGATTGAGTTCAAGGCGAAGGAACATCCAGTGCAGGATCCTCTTCGAACAAAGAACTATCTTCCGACGAAGGAACCAATCGAAAGATCTTCTTTCAACGATGGAAGGAGTTGAACTAAGGGTCTTCAGCTAGCGTGGGATCCACTTCGAACCCAAGCAACATCAATTGGTGAAGGAACCAAACGGTGGATCTTCTTTCCACGAAGGATTATGTTCTAGGTAATGAAATTCACCAGTGAGAGAAAAAACCACCATGAACCGAAGGACAATCTTTCGATGAGGGAACTACATTTCCAAGCGACCGGTTGAAACCAGCGAAGGGTCCTTTTCGAACAAAGGACCAACAATCGGTGAAGGACCAAGCATTCAGACAAGACCTCGGTTGAATGAGAACAAGCCGCAATACACATGAGAGGGTCTTCAAGCGAAGGGCTGGTGGTGCGGGATGCCGTCGAGTCCATTGGGCAGGCGAGATGAGGGACGTCCCCTTAAGGACCTTCTTCCACCGAAGGAGAACAGCGAGGGATCGAATTGCGGAAAGATGCGTCAAGCGTATGTTCTTGTGGACGAAGGATCTTCTTTTGGGCGTAGGATCTTGAGGGCGAAGGATCTTCTTTGGGGCGAAGGATCTTGAGGGCGAAGGATCTTCTTTCGGGGAAAGGATCTTGAGGGCGAAGAATCTTCTTTCGGGGAAAGGATCTTGAGGGCGAAGGATCTTCTTTGGGGCGAAGGATCTTGAGGGCGAAGAATCTTCTTTTGTGCGAAGGATAACGAGTGAACCAGGGAAACAGGAGACAAAGTGAACCGGCCGGAGATTGCAAGAAAAGAAATGGTTGACTGAACACCATTTATGGAATGTCCGCGTTGTGCTGGCGCATGCGCAGGTGGGTTGCCGAGCTGTTTAATTTTAATTTCTACAGGGTAAACAGCATCCAGGAACTGAATGCAACAATTTACAGGCAGTGGATATTTTCGTGCCGGCACATAGAAAATAATTTGAGATTTACCAATTTTAGTAACATTCTCGCCATTACACATCGTTGTTAGCAGTTTAACTAACTCCTTTTGCATTTTTTTTATCAAATGTTTGTTCGTTTTAGGGAAAAAAATAATAAAAAAAATGCAAACAAATTAAATCAGTTAAAACACTGCTAACATCGTCATCTAGTGACAAGAATTGGCACTAAAATTTGTAATCTGAAATTCTTTCTTTTTATTGTGTAAAAGTAATACTTACATCGAGGGGGAACAGAAGCTGAGACGTTTTTTTTAGAAATTCAGATTGCTGGAAGTGTCATTTTTTAGTCCCGACAGTAAATATATTTCAGCAAATGAAGAAAATATTCTGGTTTACATCTGCCTACTTTACGGGAACGCCGCCGCCGGGAACGCTCCCCTCCGAATAGCGGCAAGCCGATTCATGCCGCAGCCACCGCGAAACAAATTTGATGTTCGCCGCCGCTGAAGAATGTGTTACTGGCGCACATCTCTGTATCCGGTTCTGCTCGAGTTAATACCGGACGCGCAGCGCCATCTCTGATGAACACCAAGAACCTAGGCACGTGAACACTGCCGGGACGAACGCACGTTAAACGCCGACAAACCGCCCTTTCCTTTCCACGTCCAGAAAGCTCGGATTGTAGGCACGGTTGGCGATACACAAAGCAAGCACTAATTTGAATCGTATAGGATTCAAATTGGGGATCGCGCAATTGGAGGCAGCGGCACGTGAAAGGGGGACCCCCCCCCCCCCCCCCACATTTTTACAAGATTTCAGGACTTTTTTTTTTTACACCCCTCCCATAGACTTTTGGGGTTGCGTGGGTATCAATCATCCCACCACTTCTTCCCGACTCTATCTCTTATTTTCCCGGCGTAGGTTTCATAAGGACAGATTGCAAGGAATTCTACGTCAACTCATAACCAAAAACTGTTTTCAGAAAAGCCGCCAAGTTTCCAAAAAAGGTCGGCCTTCGAAGGTATCATTCAACCAAGGAAAGACCGACAAGGTTAATACTACTACCCAAGTTAATCGCACCGACTAGTAGTTCGAAAGTTAAAGGGTCACCCGGCCTGCCTTATGACATTCCGCCTGCCTTATTAACAGCCATGCGCAGATCGCCATCCGCGCATTTATCACTGACAAGGTCAACTGAGACAATAGCTGCGCTCTTCGCAGCGACGAACGCAGCTACTGTCTCAGTTGGCTTTGGGAATAGTACACGAAAAAGCATCAACTTAAGATTGTGTCGTCACAAACCGGAATGATTTTCGTATTTTAAAATTACACTCTGTAAATTTTTAGGCTAGTATATTATAATTTTTCTTCGGCGATCTATTGGCATAATTAATTTTAATTTTTACCGCATTAGTCGTTTAAAATTTTGATCTCATAGTAATTATCAGCAAACGATTGAAATTAGTACATGTGCACACACAGATGAAACTTCAAGGTCATTGTAGGCGCGCAAAGGATCATATACGTGTAGGATACATAGTTACATAGTTATATAGGTATATAGTTAACAATTATTCAACAGAAAATCTCCTAGACGCCACATTTAAAAACGGATTTTTACCAAGGGTAAGTAAATAGACCTTTGGGGCCGTACTCGATGTGGAGGATCGAGAAAAATGGCGTAGGGAGGAATGGATTTTTAAATGAAAACGACAACATGGTTACTCGCTGTATCACTCTTCAAGTTTTCACTTAACGTCCAAAATACTATTCAGTGCGATTAAGCTGGCTAATAGGATAAACCTTGGCGGCCTTTCCCTGGTTGAATGATATCACTACCTTCAAAGGCCGACCCTTTTGGGAAATTTGGCGGCTTCTCGTATACCAGCTTTGTATTTAGGTGGATATCACAAATTTCAAAGGACTGAACGTATAAAAGGTCAGAACGTCTTTCTTATTTGTATCTCGACCTTTTTTTTCCGGAGGAGTTTTATGCTTAAAAATTTTCAGCCAAATTGACACTGTTTGGTTTATTGTATGTCCATGCTTAACATATACAAGTTTCTTCAATCCCGATTTTGTACGAACTGCTAACTAACGCCGACTTTCATTTGCTTCGTTCACTCAATCAGCACATCCCCCTTTAGTTTTTTGTTTATCTCTACACCTTTCCCTTACATTTTCCACAATTAGCAAAGATTTCAGCCGCATTGGGACTCAGTCGACTAATAAACACGTGTAATTTATAACTGTGAACGTAGAAAAGGTCTCACCGTCTTGTCTCCATTACATCAGCCAAATAGAGAATTTGTTCGTTTGCTTCCTCATTGTTCCTACATTCACATTTTGTCACGCAGAAATCCCAGAAGTTCACTGTGACTAATATATCAGACCGTAAAGCGCAGGGTGTTCGTATTGTTGCGTAACCATCCTCTAATATGCATCCCCTTATTCTTACGCAATCCACAGCAACGTAAATGACTTTTTTTTCCGCTTCATTACAGTACAGCATTTAGTTCGTACAGGCTGTCTAACAATAAATTTAAGGACCAGGGTTGATTGTCCGAGCCATGGTTGCTTGAAATCTTGGATTGCAACATGGAAAAGAAACGAAATTTAAATTCCAGGGTTGCGAATTTCAAAACCCTCCCACACATTCATCCTGACCCTTATACAGGCTCCAAACCAACAAAAGGACTATGTTCAGATCACCACGCATTCATGCGTAAACTTTCTGCTGTGTAGGCCTTCCCAATTGTTCATTGCCGTGAGCAATGAGTCTATGGGATTTAACATTGGGCAAACGTTACAAGTTACTAGCTAGACCGTATCATCAAAACAACGTTATTGATGCATCTTTCTTTCTGTGAATGGTACACACTCATCATTTAATTTTTATTTCTTCTTTAACCCTGCACCTTCCACTTCATTTTCCACAATTTGAAAGATTTCGGCCGTATTGGGGATTTATCCTCGACATGACAAAATATGCTTTTAATTGCTTACAGTTAACAGACACATGTCTGCTAGTGAGGCCACCCCCAAAGGATTCAAAAGGTTTTAGCGAGCGTTAGCCGCTACGGGTCATCTGCCCGACGAAGCCCTAGGGCCTTAGGTCACTTCAATTTCAATTTTATTGGCAATGGCAAGAGCCTTGGCCAGGAGCCGTAGCCTCTGC
The DNA here is from genome assembly GCA_023313725.1 of Lithobius niger. Lineage (NCBI taxonomy): Eukaryota > Metazoa > Arthropoda > Chilopoda > Lithobiomorpha > Lithobiidae > Lithobius > Lithobius niger. The sequence goes on from JAHWFP010096774.1 coordinate 4,488, forward strand.
TACATAACTAAAAATATACAAACCGACTCAAAAATGCCAAAACTGCCCCATCAACACCCCCACAGCCTAGAGACACCACTGCTGCACATGCAGGTATAATGTCAACTAAACACTGGAAGAATCCACTTCCGCCTTTTCCTGGTTGAATGATATCACGCCCTTCAAAGGCCGATCCTTTTTGGAAACTTGGTGGCGTTTTACACCAGTTTTGGTTGCGGGTGGATCATATCCTACAGGCATCCTCTATGTACACTTTTTTTTTTATCACTGTCACCTTTTTATCGTCAACAATCAATCTTTTAACAATAGGATGTCTACAATCGGGTCTACACCCGGATGATCTACTGCGACTTGACAGCAACACACTAGAGTGTGTCCAGATATCTTGCAGTTGTTTCCAGTGCCTAGTTTATCATTTAGGGAGCACATATCTAGACACACGCTAGTGTGTTGCCGCCAAGTAATAGTAGATTGTCTGATTGTATACATCCGATTGTTAAAAAATGATTACTGATGAAAAAAAGACGGCTGCTCTAGCAGACTGTGTCTTTTAACTGAAACTAACTTATACGTGATTTCAGCATACTGGTGTAAATTCCCCATGCCGAAGAAATCTTTGCAAATAGTTTGAATCAGGTATCTTGGGTCCAGTAACGACGAAAACGTCAACACGAAAATGTGGGAACGTGTCCTTCATGGAGAAAAAGTGACCTCAATAACGTTGAATTTGTGTTACTGGTGACTGGTGACTAGTAACTAGTAACTAGTCCACAGGCTCCCATGTTAATTCTCATAGGGTATAACGACGTGGCCTTGAAGTGGCTCGTAAGTGCACAATTATTGTTGCAACCATTGTGTGTATTGTCATCCAACAGTAGATTATAACATGCTTAAGTGTTGCACGCTTATCGTTTCAGTACTTAATTGTCAGAAGCAATTATTGTTGCAAATAGGTAGTTCACAAGAGACGGAGTATCTTTTATTGCAAAGGTTTGGTCGGTTTTTTTGTTACGGTACACGAATCCAAACTAAATTATCTGCCCCACGACGATAAAAGGGACAATTATGTGTTCGTGAACACCACGGTAACTAAGTGATTGAATGATTAACGTTAACCGAGTTAGGGCCAAGTGAGGAAGGATGCGCTGTTTGAGTGAACGAGGCGAACGAAAATCAGCGTCAAACCGTGTCAATTTCAAAGGCAATGACAAAGGTGAAAATTATGAATGAGAAAATTTATGGACATAAAATTTCTCCAGACAAAAATGGTACAGATGACTATTACGCGTCTGATCTTTTCTTCATTAACAGTCCTCTGAAAGTTTTGATATCCACCCAAAACCCAAACTGGTATAAGAGAAGCAGCCAAGTTTCAAATAACGGTCGGCCTTTCAAAGTAGTGATATCATTTAACCAGGGAAAGGCCGCCAAGGTTAATCCTATTAGCCAAGTTAATCGCACCAAATAATACTTTGGACGTTAAATGAAAACTTGAAGAGGACCGTACACGAACTCCTACTGAATTATCTGCCCCACGACGATAAAAGGGTCTGCTTGTTACTAATTTATTTGGAAGCATTAGTGAAACGGACATTTGATTTCTCATAGGTTATAAAGACTCGTCTACAGTTCATTAGGGAAAGTTGCTAGACCTAAATTTCGGCAGACAGGTAAACGTCATATGTGAAGTGCCTTTTTCTAAAATGGGGGTTGAAGCTAGAAGCACGTGACCCTCAAGTGGCTCGGACGTGCCAAATTATTGTTGTAAACATTGTTTAAACCGTCTGATCCTTCGTTCGTTCTCAGTCCTCTGAAAGCTTTGATATCCACCCAAAACCAAAACTGGTATAAGAGAAGCCGCCAAGTTTCAAAAAAGGGTCGGCCTTTCAAAGTGATATCATTCAACCAGGGAAAGGCAGCCAAGGTTAATCCTGTTAGCCAAGTTAATCGCACCTAATAATACTTTGGGCGTTAAGTGAAAACTTGAAGATTGCTACCGCCAGTAGCAATGTTCTAGTTTTCATTTAACTTTCGAACTATTAGTAGGTGCGATTAAGTTGGCTAACAGGATTAACCTTGGCGGCCTTTCTCTGGTTGAATGATATCGCTACTTTGAAAGGCCGACCCTTTTTTGAAACTTGGCGGCTTCCCTTATACCAGTTTTGGTTTTGGGTGGATCCATACTAGGTTATCTGCCCCACGACCAGATGAGAGGTTGTAACAATGCTCTGCATGAAACAATTACAGTCCCGAGAGGAAATCACCATCCAGCTTGTTTATTATTAACAAGCTTCATTTTACTCAAACTTCAGGGCGTTGAAAGACAAGAAAAATGCGACATGACGATACACAGTGTACGAAGTCTTACACGTAGCTTATCATTATCGACAAAAAGCAACACACGATCGCACAGTTGTTTTATAACAATTTGTTTTACATTTTTTTATGCTGGTCGTTCTCTTATTGCTGCGAATTAAATAATACGGCCCTATTTTAACATAGAAACCTAAATATAATTTTCGAATCCTACCCTATACACAAGAGCCTTTATTTAGAACCTACTCGAATGCCCGTACAAGCTTTAGTAATGGTAAAATTAAGATATGCTCATTTCTACAATAAATAATAAGGCCCTATTTTAACGTAGAAACCAAAATATTGTTTTGTATGCTTAACCTATACATAACAGCCTTATTCCGAACCCACTCTCATGCCTCTACAAGCTTTAGTACAGGAGAAACAAAGATGTGAGAAACTATATCTTCTATGTTCTAAATTTGACGGAAATTTGGTAATAATAAGCAGAATTTCAAAATGGCCACCTATTTTCAAGATGGCGCCTATTACAGGTTAATAATGACGATTGCACATTCATTGTTTCAGTGGTTCCAACTATTTCGTCAACGTTCTAAATTTGAAGAAAATCATAAGATAATACTCATAATTTCAAACTGACCTGCCAATTTCATGATGTCAGCCATTACAAATTAATCGTGATTAGTGCTATTACCACAATTGATCTGTAATGGTTGCCATCTTGAAATCGGGTGGTTAGTTGGAAATTACGCTTGTTGTGTTCTGATTTTCTTCAAATTTAGAACGTTGATGAAATAGGTGATGCTATTTGACGCAACCAATGTGCCTTCGTCTTTAATTTTGTAATGGGTGCCATTTAGAAATTAATTAAATAGAAACAAATCGCTGGAAATAATACTAAGGAATATCGGAAACAAGCCAACAGCGAAAAACATACACTAGAAATAACGTAGTTCAGTAAGCCACCTTTATGCACTTACGTTTCGTCGGAGTGGCATGACCCGGATTCGAACCGGCTACCCAGTTCGCCCCCAGATCACTTGCATAGCGCCTTAGTCGCTATGGCCACATCCTCAACTGGCCAACTGGCCAACTAAGGCGCTATGCAAGTGATCTGGGGGCGAACTGGGTAGCCGGTTCGAATCCGGGTCATGCCACTCCGACGAAACGTAAGTGCATAAAGGTGGCTTACTGAACTACGTTATTTCTAGTGTATGTTTTTTGCTGTTGGCTTGTTTCCGATTTTCCTTTTATTTAGAAATTAAGCAGCCATTAAAGATTAATGTTACGATGGCAGATTCATTGTTTCTACTGGCATCAACTATTTTGTCTGCTTTCAAAATTTAAAGGAAGTCGACGATAATAAGCATAATTTCAAAATGACCATCTAATTTCAAGATGGTGCCCATTGCAAATTAACGTGTCGATGCACATTCATTATTTCTACTGACATCAAGTATTTTGTCTGCTTTCAAATTTGAAGGAAGTCGAAAATAATAAGCATAATTTCAAAATGGCCACCTAATTTCAAGATGGCGCCCATTGCAGATTAACGTGCCGATGCACATTCATTTAGACACACGCTAGTGTGTCGCCGCCAAGTAATAGTAGATCATCCGATTGTAGACATCCGATTGTTAAAAAGGATTGTTGATGAAAAAAAGGCGGCCTACACTAGCAGACTTTGTCTTTTAACTCAATCTTTTCAGTCAATATTTAAGGATGTTGTGGCTTGTTTGTTTCGTTAAAAGAAATGCCGTTATGCATTCCTTCGCTTGGTGCAAGCAAGAGCTAGATGGTACTACATAGCGCTAGATGTTGTCAAATTTCGTCTGCTTTCAATCGATGATAGTGCCACTTTAATATTTAATTCACTAATTTTGTAATCAGCGTTTAATAGCTTTAAAAATGTAACAAAATATTTACAAAATAATCATTTCATGTGCGAAACTAATTGGCTTTTTTTTTTTACTTATTTCTTGTTCCTCATTCCGTTTCTTAGTTGGTTTCTTACTCTTTTATAGTTTGATCGGTGTGGCGCCCCATACGCTTTCAAATGTCAAATATGGAGTAGGCTAACTTTGACGCTGGTTGGTTACAACTTGCAGCAGGGGATGAGTTGTAACCCGAGTAACATGATCAATTTTCAACTTCAGCCATCCAAATTCTCGTTCGTATCTTACCTCATATCCCGTATCCAACAGTTAACTCGCAGCCGTGGCCTTGTGTGAATGCTTTCAGTTTCACCGTACAAGTGGCAATTTGTGTCAATTGTATTCAGCGCGATGGTAGGCTACTCTGGCCTTGAATTCACGTGTTACGTCCTCGGGGCTGAGATGTGCGCCACCACGCCACGAAGCCGCCGTTGCTTGCCAAATCGCATACGCCACGAGCGCTGCCGCTGATACGGTTGCTTCCACGGTCGCCGCCGAAAATTATTGGGTTTAATTTTTTTTTTTTTTTAGGGAGCATAAGTCCAAACTTGGTTATCTTGCCCCAATCTTGGTAAACTTACTGTTTACAAATAGTAAGTATTTTTCCAGGTTTACATCTATCTGCATGTCTTACGGGTACACCACTGACACCACCGCCGCTGCTGTCAAAAATTGCTGTACATCACCGCTGCTCTCCGACTATCAGCGATTTGATTTTGGCGCAGAAACAATCGATGTTCGCTGCCGGCAAAGAATATTGCACGCGCATACCTCGGCCACAGATATCGTTTTGAAAATAGGCTTGTTCGTTACTGTTTTACTTACTGTTTTTTTTTTTTTTTTCAAGTTTAGCAATTTTTTTTTTCTTTTCTGCAAAGTAAATCAGTCTTGTGCAAAGGGAGCTCCACACTCCACAGCATACAGCACTTGTCCAACGGCTGTAGTTAGCCATACTGTGAAACCAGTATGGTTTTATTCATACTGTTTCAGTTATATCAGTCAGTACCTTCCTAAACCACCGAACAGAGCGAACAGAACGCACCACTGTTATGAGACAGTTTGGCTCCAAACGTCGCGCGTGCGCAGTGATGTTGCGTCAGCCGTTCACTACCTTCCGAAACTACAACACAGCTCAACAAACTCAGCATAGTATTCGATACGTCATACCTTCACCGCGACCAGGCCTGGCTAATGGATTTGACCAGGATTGGCTAATAGATAGGACCAGGAGAGAGCAATGCCAAATTGCGAACCATCTCATCTCAGGGAGGTGGTTTGCTGGGGTGGAGGTTTGAGCATATGTCACGTTTTGTATTTGCTTCCGGCGCCCAGTCGATCATCT
>JAHWFP010096774.1:25079-38563 GCA_023313725.1 Lithobius niger
ATTGAAAGATAAAAACGCATACACAAAATGAACAAGTAATTACTCAAGCGAACTAGAAATAACCGCCTCAAACGAACTTCAAACACAAACACAGGCAAAAAACTGCCTTAACTAGGAGGGGGGGGATTGAGGCTTAATGGCGCGTCGACAACTTGGTCATTAGCGCCAACCTCAGTCACAGTGCAGTGGTCCGGGTTGCCACTGCACCACACATTACAGAGATGTTATTCAAACCCCTAATCTAAATCTTGTCATACATCTGTACCTCCTGCAAAAATTGAAAAACACCGGACAGGAAGACAGACTTATCGCCCAACTGGTGCGCAATGTCATGCGGAAGATGGAAACGACGACGAACACCATCAAGATGGCGACAATCAACAAGTAAGTGCCGAACCGTAAGTGGCCGTCGACACCAATAACATCCAGGAGGGTCAGGGGGGGGCCCCCCCCCGCAAAACGAAACAGTGAGTAAGTCGGGTGTGACCAATTCTCAAACGGGCCAACACAACCTCCTCACGGCGACTGCGGCGGCACGCCGAGTGCCACTCTTCGACAGTGCTTTTAATGGCCCGTAATTTATTACCGTCCTGTCTGTCCCACAAGGTTTGCCAAAAAGCGTGTAACCTCAGACGCAGAGTTGGAAAGGCATCTGAGGGAACAAGGCTGAGATCCCTACCAAGAGGGCCAGAAAGGGCCACTTTTGCAGCAGAATCAGCTTGTTCATTCCCTGCTATCCCAACATGGCCCGGGATCCAGCAGAAAAGCACGGTTTTCCGCTGGCCAGGCAAGCGGGAAAGCAAAGCTTGGACACGTTGTGTCAAGGGGTTCCGAGGATTGTAATTCGCCAAGGACTCCAGGGCACTCATGGAATCACTAAAGACAATAAAATGCGTGCCCTGAAGGTCAAGGATCCATTCCACCGCCAAACCAAGAGCCAAAAGCTCTGCAGAGAACACAGAATAGCCTGATGGAAGGCGATGGGCAACCGTTACTCCTTTACACACACAAGCACACGCCACGCCAATGTCTGACTTCGATCCATCAGTAAACAGGCGCTGATAACCGGCGTACTGAGAACTCAGCCGCCGGAACTCCTGTAAGTACCTTGCTGGTAGAGTGGAACCCTTCGGGAGGGACGCCAGAGCGAAAATGAAAATGCCACCTGGGACAAGCCAAGGGGCAACTGGTATTCTCCCAAGCCTCAAGACGCAGAGCAGTTCAAAGGCTATCTCCTGACAGGACTGCTGGAGCCTATCGCGGAAATCACCCTTACCCACCCTGCGTCTACCGACTCGCAAGTCTGGCCCAAAAACCATGGACCAAGCAGGACTGGATTGCACAGCACGCAAACGCACAGCATACTGAATGGCAAGCTGTCGCCGACGAATGGCCAAAGGTAGCTCCGAGGCCTCAGCATAGAGGCTGACCACTGGAGAAGTTCGAAACGCCCCAGTCGCCACACGCAGGCCACTGTGATGCACAGTGTCCAACATCTGGAGAGTGGAGTCACTAGCCGAATCATAGACCATACACGCATAATCAAGTTTGCTGCGGACAAGGGCTCGGTAGAGGCGCAACATGGCAGCGCGATCGGCACCCCATGAAGTGCCCGACAGGACCCGCAAGATGTTAAGCGCCCTCAAAGCCTTGTCTTTAAGCTGACGCAAGTGTGGAAGCCAAGATAACCTGGAATCGAACACCAGACCCAGGAAACGTGCCTGTGGGACAACAGGAATTTGTGCCTGTCCCAAGTACAGGCAAGGATCCGGGTGCAGTGTTCGTTGGCGGCAAAAGTGGATGCACACAGTCTTATCCAGAAAAAACCGGAAACCATTACGTACCGCCCAGGTCTGGACTTTGTTAATTGCCAGCTGTAGCTGCCGCTCAGCACAACTAGGAAGAAATGTCGTCAAACTTTGGGTGGAACTTGCAAATTGTACTGTTACGTCGTTTCACTGGTGATCTGTTCCTTTTTTAGCCCCTTTTCACTATTCAGCAGCGTAAAGGGGGGGGGGGTAGAAATACGGCTTAATGGCATCACCTGACAGCTTAAATTCAACATTTAATGTCTTTATGCTGATAGCTTAAATTTTAACATTTAAATAAGTTTTTAAAACTTACACCTTCTAAAGTTAACTTCCAAATTATAACATATTTTAAACAGCAACAATTTTTGTTTTGTTTGCGATGTTTCGTCCACGATGTTTCATCCGTGCTGTGTTTCGACCACGATGTTATTGTTCGCGATGTTGTATCCGCGATGTAATTTCCGTGCGATGTTTTGATCGTGCGATGCTTTGTCCCCGCGATGTTTTGTCTACGATGTTTTTTTCACGCGATGTTTCGATGGCGATGTTTTAGCCGGGATCCATGTGGATAGGATGAACGATGATGTCGTTGTTGAATCTTGGCGGGCGACACACACACACACGACGAAAAGCTAAGCTTTTAATTACACTTACCTTTAACATTTTTTTCTTCAGTAAATAAACTAGAGAGTATTAATTTAAGCTTATGGTTCAACACTGTAGGGACTGTAACTTATACAAGTTTAACATTATCAGTTTGTATCTATGACACCGGAGATTTCGTTTCAGCGAGGTGATAAGGTTATTTTTTTTTAAACTAATTTATCTGCCCAAGCTGAAGACCTTGAAAGATTAAGCACTTCTGTCGATACGCGCCACAATGCCGTCATATTGCTTCAAATAGGCCGCACTCATTTTCCGTGGCAACACATATATAATATTATACACAGGGTGTCCCAAAAGTCCCAGTCACCCCTCACAACTTTTGAAGGGGTTCAATGAAGACAGCGAAACCCTGGCAATGTAGGTTTGGTTAAAGGGTCTACATTTGTGTACAACCGGCATTTCGCTTGCCCCCCCCGGGGGGGGGGGGGGCCCCAACTCAGAAATTTCTAATGGAATGAGGGGTAAAGGAATACCTTGTTTGAAAGGACTTCATTAGGCGAGTAAAATGCCACAGTGATAGCTTCTAAACGATGAGTCCATCCAAAATGGCGGCCGGTCAAACATTACGATTATCGTCTGTATCCCTATGTGTTACTCAGGCTAAAGACATCGTAAACGGACATTGGTGGCAACAAAATGCTTCGTTCAATTTGGTTGGATTACACCCACAACGTCTTCCGCAGTTTGAAATCCAGAGCGTGGGCCTCGGTGCACCCCCACCCCCCAGCTCTCTCTAGGAAGTTAGGTCTATGAGCACGTACCTTAACATTATTAATTCATTCCAATACTTTGATCGTTTAAAGAAGAGTGTTTAACTAATAGAAAATGTTTACCGTCCGAGTTTTTATGTTTCGTTTCGCCAGTAAGGTTGGTCAGATTATTATTAAAAGAGGCGGTGGGGGGGGGGGGGGGGGAGACTGCTGCCCAGACTTTGGGTTGCAAACTGAAAACGACGTTTTGGGTGTAATACAATAAAATTGCGCGAAGAATTTTCTGCCACCTACGTCCCTTTCCGACGTCTTTAGCTTCAGTAACACATAGGATGTAGAGGAAAATCCTAATGTTTAAATGGACGCCATTTTGGATGTGCTCATTGTATCGATGCAATCATTGCGGCATTTTACTCGCCTAATGAAGACCTTTCAAATAAGGTATTCCTTTACCCCCCATTCCATTGAAAATTTCTGAGTTGGCCCCCCCGGAGGGGGGGGGGGGACAAGCGAAATGCCGGTTGTACACGAAGGCAGATCCTTTAACCAAACTTACATTGCCAGGGTTTCACTGTCTTTATTCAACCCCTTCAAAAGTTGTGAGGGGGAATGGGACTATTGGGACATCCTGTATATTACACATATATATATATGACAAACTTTAAAATGGTGGCCTGAGGTTACTACGGTCGATTTTTGAAATGTTTTCAATACAAAAAAAAAGGGTCTGTTCGCTTTTTTTCTCCCTAATTGCCTACAGAATCTATCCAGACACATGCTAGTGTCTCGCTACCAAGTAGAATAGATTTAATCGTTGTCATATTAAAAAGGCGGTTCACTAGCAGACTGTGTCTTTTAACTGTAACAAGCTTATACCTATTTCAGCCTACTGGTGAAAATTCCCCATGCGGAGGAAACCTTTGCAAATTGTTGGAATCAGGTCTGTTGGTTCCAGTAACGAAGAAAACCTGAACTTTAAAATGTGGGAACGTGTCCTTTACGAACAAAATGTTGATTTGGGCTAGCTACTATTAGCTTATCTAGCTTAAGACACGGCTCTAATCTTAATTCTCATAGGGTATAAAGACACGTCCGCAGCTCGTTAGGGAAAGTTGGCAAATCTAAATTTTGGCACACAGGTAAAGAGTTGTACGGAGAAAATGCCTTTTTCGAAAGTAGGGGGTACATCTAGAAGCATGTGGCCCTGTAGTGGCTCGTAAGTGCAAAATTATTGTTGTAGCCATTGTTTTTATTATGTTAGGCACGCATTGTTTCAGTACTTAGTTGTCAGAATACATTGTTGTTGTTTATCAGAGTGCATGCGCTTCGGGCCACTAAAGCAGGGCCGCCGCCTCGAAATTTTTTATAGCTTCTTCTCATCACACTTTTAAGTAGGCAATCTGAAGAACTTTTTTTTTCGTTTTTGACCTTTTGTGGACTTTTGTTTGAATCGGTGTCTGCTTTCGGGTGATTTATTGGCTGTACAATACTAAAAAATTCCCCTCACATCTCCCCCCCACCCCACCAAACCAGGACCTGGTGCGTAAAATCCGCTGAACACCTTTTTTTGAAATTTTATTTTTTAACCTTCGCCGATGAGCTGGGCACCTTGAAGCACGGGCCTATGGACTGAAGCCACACTCCTCTGGTCGCACCTACACTACACTCTTCAATGAATGAAGCTGTTTATCTGGCACACTAAACAGACAGGGTGCGCTTTATTGCAAGGGTTTGGTTTGGTTTTCTGAGGAGAACGAATCCAAACTGGATATCTGCCCCACAATGAGGGGCACAATTTTGCTGGAGACAAAGAAGAGCAGGAAATAAAATGCAGATCGTGAACACGGGTCCAAATAAGTAGGGAAGAAAAAGTAATTTTTTTAAAGAAGTAAGTCTTGGTTATGCGCCAAGTTTGTTGCTTATCTCGATGCATGCTAGTGTGCCGCCACGAAGTAGATAAGATTATATTACATTATAGTAATTGTCATAGTTACTGTTATTGTTGAATTTTACAGGTGCATGACTATATATACGTACGATTAATAATGAAATTTTATGGACGTAAATTTTCTCCAGAAAAAAAATGACAGACGGTGTGACCTTTGGTACGTTCACAGTCCTATAAAAGTTGTGATATCCAACCAAAACCAAAACTGGTTTAAGGGAAGCCTTTTCCTAAAACAGTCGGCCTTTGATACCCTTCAACCAGGGTAAGGCCGCTAATGTTAATCCGATTAGCCAAGTTAATCATACCGAATAATAGTTTGGACGTTAAATGAAAACAAAATGAAGATTGCTACCACGAATAGGAATATTTAACTTTTTTCATTTTCACTAGTTTAACTAGTTTTCATTTAACTTTCGAACTACTAGCTAGTCGGCGCGATTAACTTGGCTAATCTTGGCGGCTTTTCCTGGTTGAATGATGTCACGACTTTTAAAGGCTAGCCCTTTGCGGAAACTTAGCACCTTCTCTTATACCAGTGTTGGTTTTGGATGGATATAAATAAGTGAACAAAAAACGGTTTCACCGATTAGAAAAAAAAACAGTAGAGCTCGTACCCCAATGGAACTCAACAGCTGCGAAAGTACACAAATAAAAGACGGATTATAGTTCACCCGAACAAAACTAACTATAATTTGAACTCCAATTCCAGGGTACAGGTATTGTTTTTATTCACTGGTAATTTAAGAAAGTGAATGCAATTTGTGTTTGAAATGTATGTTTGTTTGCTTGTGTGGGAGTGGGTGTGGTTTTATATTTTAAGCCTATTACATAGAGTGGCTGTGTGTGTATCTTGTGTGTGCATTTAGAATTTTTGAAACATTCAGATTCTTTCTTTTTAAGGGTGATTGCCTTGTGTGTGTCAGCTTCTGGTAGCTTTATTTCGTGTGAGTTATGTGTTCATTTTTAAGTTTTCCATTTTGTAGGCGTGTTGTTGTTTATTGTGTTTGTTTTGTATGTGATGTGGGTTCAAGTTTAGTTCTTGTGCATGTATATTTTTGTATTTTGTGTTTATTTTTTAGTGCAGAATATGCATCGCGTTGTTTGCTTGATTAGTGATGCACATTTATGCACGTGCATGCAGGTTTGTATATCACAATCCTTCTTCCCTGGAATTGGAGTTCAAATTATAGTTCGTTTAGTTCGAGTGAACTCTAATTCAACTTTTATTTGTGTACTTTCACAGCTGTGAGTTCCATTGCGATACGAACTCTGATGTTTTTTTCCTTGTCCTTGTTCAGTTAATTTGTTGGCTTTTTTCGCTTCCTTCTATTGTCATTGAGGTGTGGTGTGATTTAGCAAGTGTATGTCCGTTCTTTACCTTATTTTGTTAGTTAAAAAAAAAGGAGCATTAGAAATGCATATTTAGATCCCATGCTCCGTCCAAGTATTATCATATGTCTTTTACTTGATGGCAACACACCACAGTGTGTCGAAATTTAGTGTATGTTAGTAATTCTGTTTCGTGTGAGTTGCTATGGCATAATTTTGTGTGCGCGTTTCTAATTTGTAAAGCATGTTAGCTCTTTCTTTGGGGTGTGCATTCCTCCTTTCTTGGAACTGGGTTCAAATTATAGTTCGTTTTGCTCCAGTGAACTCTAATCAGTTTTTTTTTTTATTTGTATTCCTTTAAAGCTGTGAATTCTGTAGTGATACGAGCTCTAATGTTTTTTTCCTAAACGGCGGTTTTTGCTCAGTTAATTTGTTGGCTTTTTTCGCTTTTTGTTTTGTTGTCATAGGTGCGGTCTGATTTGTTATGTATATGTCCATTTTCCACCCAATTTTACTTGTAAAAAGGGGTATTAGAAATACGTATTCCAGCCCGTGCTCCGTCCACGCTTTTGCCCATGTCTATATTACTTGATGCCAACACACAAGCGTGTGTCTACATTCAGTGTGTGTCAGCTCAATAAATTACGCATAGTCACAAATTATAAATGCACACAAAATACACATACGGCCACTCATACGAACCACACTTAAAATATAAAACAACAAACACATATGAACATTAAAAAATTTGTAATACACAAATCAAGCGCACACACGCACACAAACATTAGGCATTTCAAACACAAACTGCGTTCAGTTTCTGACATAATCACTGGGATAAAACAGTCCTTGTTCCCTGGAATTGGAGCTCAAATTATAGTTCGTTGCTTTCGAGTGAACTGTAATCCGTTTTTATTCGTGTACCTTCACAGCTGTGAGTATGGGGATACGAGCTCTAATGTTTTTTTTTTCTAAACGGCGAAGCCATTTTTTTTTTTAGGTAAGTAAGCTATTTAATTTTGACAACTGATTATCCTAAAACCTGTGGTGTCTTTCTGCTTCCCATTGTTTGCTTTTTCCCGCTTCTGTGTTGCTTCTTGTTTAAATTACCTAGGCATTATTGTTGTGTTATTCTGTAACTTTCAGTGGGGCTGATGAATCAGCTAAGTTTATTAAGGAGCTCGGACCGCAACCGATCATCAGTGATGATCGGTTGCGGTCCGAGTTCCTTAATAAACTCAGCTTACCTTCTGTGTTGCACCATTGTTTCATTTAGCAGCAGTGTCAAGTCTTGACATTCACAGGGTTCAAAGGATTTAACGACATTGGGATATGGGGAACAATCGAGGTACACAATCACAAACAATTCAACTGGCCTCCCGCTACCTGCACCGAAAAACTAAATAAGTCACTCAGTCATGTCGGCCAACCAATTTTGAGGCCATTAACCATAATTAGACACTAACACCCGTTGGTTTAAAACTGAAAGATTAAAGCGAAATCCATGATGTTGTTTTCAACAGAAATTAACTGATTTCCCAAAGCATGCACCCTATTACCGACATACAAACAAACTGTGAACACCAAAAAATAGAGACAGAAACAATAGCCACCCAGGACCGCATGTGCTCTGTCCACCCTCCAACAAACAGCACCGTCAATCTAACCAAAAATGGCCATTGTACGTACCCTGCGTCAACTCACCATCCTATCCAGGCATCCTTGCTCGACACATGGCAAGGCCGCAATCGTGTGAAGGCGAGCTCGGCCTAGAGTTGAGAGAAGAGACACCCAGAGCCCTCAGAAGATCACTCCCAAAGCCATGACGCTGCATCCGAAGAAGAGGGCACATGAACGAAAAATGAGCCAACTACTCCTCCTCCCTACACTGGTAATTATCCAAATACCCTTACACTGGTAAACATAAGTCAGATATTGTATAAACAAACAGACAGTGGCTACATACGCTGATGAGTGTGTCTCTAGGTGCTTGGCGTGGTGGCTACTCAGGAAATAGACCTCAAAATCGCTTCAGTTGCAACTCAGGTAAACAGGCTGAGAAACCCGTTTCTAAACGCATCCTGAAAAAGGGTAATTTCGAGAACTTCAACAAAAGTGCAGCCAACTCGAATCATAACTTTACTACCTCAGAACCTTCAAAGGAAGCCCCAATCAACAGCATTTTGACAAGCCTCGTGTTGGTCCCATCACTTGCTATAAATTCAAAAAAGTCTGTCACATTAAAAAAAAATTGCCACGTGTTATCAAAGGAAGGCGAAGTGAATCTAAGTCTGAGTTTGGGGCAGCTCCCTGAACACGTGCTGAACAAATACATCACATGAATGGGGCGTCGGACGAACGTCTAACTGGAAAATTGTCTAATGGGATAATTGTCTAATATCTGCATAAATAAAGAATCTGGAAAATCGTCTAAATGGAATATCATCTAATGGAAAATCATCTAAACGGAATATCGTATAATGGTTAATCGTATAATGGATAAACGCCTAACTGGATAAACGTCTAACTGTGGTTTCTGATGTTATATGTATAGCCGCAGCGAGCGCGGTAGCGCGAGCGAGGGGCAATGGATAATCGTCTAACTGGAAAATCGCATAATTGGAAGAACGTTTAACGGAAAACAGTATAACGGAATATCATGTAACAGGAAATTCGTATAACGGAAAAGCGTCTAACTGGAAATTCGTATAATGGAAAATCGTCTAATATCCCTGCCTCGCTCGCGCTACCGCGCTTGCTGCGGCTATACATATAACGTCAGAAACCACAGGTAGACGTTAATCCAGTTAGACGTTTATCCATTATACAATTATCCATAATACGATATTCCGTTTAGATGCTTTTCCAGATTTTTTATTTAGGCAGATTTTAGACAATTATCCCATTAGGCAATTTTCCAGTTAGACGTTCGTCCGACGCCACCGCGAGTGCGAGGCATGACATTAGACGATTTTATATTATACGAATTTCCTGTTAGACGATTTTCCATTATACGAATTTCCTGTTAGACGACTTTCCGTTATACTGTTTTACGGTATACGTTCTTCCAATTATGCGATTTTCCAGTTAGACGATTATCCCTCGCCCCCACATGAATGGCCTGTCAGTGGACAGCCGCCATATAAGGTATTATGTCACACATCATCGTCAGGAAGCTCGTGCTCCGTTCTGAATTTACAGTGGGATATACCCACTGTAAGAATGCGCTACATGCATAGACTACAGCACATGTAATTGCATGTATTACCATCGAAACACCATTTGGCATGATAGAACTGGAAGCTTCAATTACAGACGATATTGGTGAACACTTTTCAATTTTGTTGCGAGTGTCCTACCAAACATTCTTGGATCAATAAGGGACGTGAGTCACCCTCTGATGGTTGAAATTGGTCGGAAGCTGGTGAGTGCCCTTCACCGAGGGGTCAGGGTGGTGATACTGTGGGTTCCAGGGCATTCAGGACACTTTGGGAACGAGGTAGCGGACAGCCTCGCGGAATGTTGTGACGTGTCCAGTCTCCCCTAAGGACCTCCTGCCGGTACTTTGGTGGATTTCCACAAAGGATTGGCAGGACGAATGGGACAATAGTGGTGTTGGGAGAGTTCTCTATGGCATCCACCTGGCAGTCTCTCGGCCAAGTGCTCATGATGACTTCGCTAGGAGGGACTTGGCTTCCACGCTCATTGTTAATGCTGTTATGCGTTCTAAAAACAAAGGCCGGCAAAACAGTTCCTTTAACATGAACTGCTTACATGGAGATCTCTGCTCTTTACCTGAACATCATTGTGGGGAAAACAACAAGTGAATCTGAGCCTCCAGTGTTATAGGAGTCCAATTTGATCAAGGCATAAATTATTCCACTCGGCCCAGAAGGTGGAAGTATCCTTGCTCCTAGTGCAGCAAGTTTCTAAACTCTTCAAACTCTCAGCTTAGAAGTTTAAAGAATTACAACTAAAAGACCACCCCCCCCCCCCCCAGTCTAGAGTTGTGTTGGGATACATCTCGACTCCCTGTATCTCAACAAGATTAGAAAAATAATTCTATTGAGAAAGATTGTATCTACTATTTATTATTATTGCATAACTTGCCCTAGTGCGTCTCACATGTAGCTCATCGATCTCAAATTGGCGATATTTGTTTTCTTCGTAGCGCCATTGTTCCTTGATCTAACATTATCGGACTCTCCATGAATTGTAGCCTGTAATGCCAGGAAAATGTTGGACTTTTTAGAACTTAATTTCACTGGAGTTTTCATACTTAAAAACCTCCAAGAAATCAGCATTGCGGACATTGCCAGGTGAATTCTCCTAACCTAACCAAAATCCAGCCGTTCCACCAATGGGAAGCCGAGTTGGGCTTGGAGATGCCTTGGAACGAAGCTCAACTGAGTGAATATTTGTTCACATGGGAGCAGTACGGTTGCCCGACGGTACTTTTGCCCGACTTCAGTTTCCCGACAGGTCTGTTGCCCGACAGTGATGTTTGCCCGACAGGTCTGTTGCCCCACAGTGATGTTTGCTCGACAAATGAGTTGCCCGACAGTGATGTTTGCCCGACAGGTGACTTACCCGACAGTAATGTTTGCCTGACAGGTGTGTTGCCTGACAGTGATGTTTGCTCGACAGGTGAGTTACCCGACAGTGATGTTTGCCCGACAGGTGACTTGCCTGACAGCAATGTTTGCCTGACAGGTGTGTTGCCCGACAGCAATGTTTGCCTGACAGTGATGTATAAGAAAAATATCGCACCGCACTAAAAGAAAAGTAATACTCATTTTTTGTATTTTCAGTGAACTTCTGTTTCCTACTTTTCACCTTGCACCCCTCCCCATGCCTTCCCTCGTCTTTTCATACCCCCCCCCCCCCCTCTATTTCATGCTACCATTCCCCCAGACCGTATGTTTACCTTTCACTTTTACCTGCTTATCCCCAGCCCGGGTGTGGTTTTTTTTTTGGTGTTCCGCCTTTCATTTCACTTGCACCATCGGTTTCGCCTGTCGCCCCGTACTTATATTTACTATATTTTCTTCACCCCGTTCAGCATTCTCATTTAGGAATTCATTTCTTGCTGCAGTTTCCATTTAATTTTAATTTTTTTTTAAATAGCAGCTTTGTATATCTGCTTTGTTAACTGTTCAGATTTATTAACATAAATTTCAGTTTTTTTAACTGTTAAATGTTGAATTGAGTTTTACAAGTTTGAAAAGTATCAGCTTTGTATACTTACTTTGTTAACTGTTTGGCTTTGGTAGCAGCTTTGTTCAGCTCTTTTAATAAAAATTGCCTTGTTAACTTTTCTTTTTTAATTAATTTTGACGAGCCTTGTGTCAGCCGAAGTAATTAATGATTGTATGGCTGATTCCATTATAACTGTTTCCATTATAAAAATTTTTCAATGAATTTTACAATTTTGAAAAGTAACAGCTTTGTATCTGCTTTTTACAGCTTTGTTCCGCTTTTTAACAAAAACATCAGCTGATTGCTGTATTAAAATTTGGATTGAATTTCACAATTAAAAAAAACCTTTTAATTTTGTTTAATTTTTTTATACCCCTCTTCAACGTTCTATGTCTGCTATGTGAACAGTTTTGTGAATACGGGACGGAAAGCCAATGGGCTCGAGATTGGCTTAATAAATACGGATGCAAACCTATTTACGTTGCCTTTTGGACTTATATGTCAGACTGCCTCAGCGGGGAATCGAACCCAGGACCTTTGAAATCAAAGGCCAAGGTCCTACCGCTCAGCCATACTGACACGGCCTCAGTACTGGCTCAGCGGTAGGACCTTGGCCTTTGATTTGAAAGGTCCTGGGTTCGATTCCCCGCTGAGGCAGTCTGACATATAAGTCCAAAAGGCAACGTAAATAGGTTTGCATCCGTATTTATTAAAGCTTTGTGAACAAAAATATCATCTTTGTTAACTATTTGCATTATTAAAATTTGTTAGGAGGTATGTGTTTTGTACATTTCTAATAAATTACCTGTCGGGCAACTTATAGTCGGGCAAATAAAACTGTCGGGCAACAGACCTGTCGGGCAAACATAACTGTCGGGCAACTCACCTGTTGGGCATACATCTCTGTCGGGCAAACATCACTGTCGGGCAACAGACCTGTCGGGAAACGGGCGTCGGGCAAAAGTACTGTCGGGCAACCGAGTGTCGGGCAACAGTACCAGATCCGTTCACATGGCTTCGAGCCCGAGTAGAACCAGAAACAAGTCCCTCTACTACAGGTCCATGCTTGTCGCCCCGTGAATCCGTATAAAGGAATCGCCGATCGTGTGCTGCCTTGTCTTCTACTCACCATCGATATAACGTGTCGCTATGTTCATTCTTCGTTAGTGTGCCGAGCTCAGCAGGAGGAAGGCTTGAATTGAAGTTGTGGTTCGGTCTGCCATGCTTCAGTAACCTAAGATGTGTTGAGTAGTTAGCCAGGGGTTTTCTGTTATAACTGTTAAATGGTTTGCTCGACATCTTGCAGGGGGTCTGAACTTCTCCCAGAATGCAAGTGACAGGACAGCAGCATCAGGTTCACTCACCAATCAAAAAGCCGTAGGAGCCTTAGCGCCCGAATTCCCATCTGGAGTTGGAAGTTTAAATATTAAAGGAATACTAAACCCTCACTTTTCCAATTTTTGTAATGATAGCTAAGACCCTAAAAACGCCTTCAAAACTTATAAAATGTCGCTTGCCTTCTTACTTACGTCGTAATAAATTAAAATAAGTGCGTTTTTTAAGACACCCAACCAAACGTAGCACCACAAGAGCTCGGGACTATGGAGTTTCGTGAAGCAGCGTGACGTCAAAACCATAACGGAAGTGGGGAGCGCATCCTTCCCATCGTGCAGCGCGGTGCAGCGCGCGCGCGACCACTCTCTGCTTGTAAACAACACGGCTACCAACAACTACTCGCTATCAATTCGTTGCAGCCTTATCAGTTTGAACCACAGGGAGCCGTCACAAAATACTCTTGGTGTACCGGCCTTTTTTTTTTTT
>JAHWFP010096776.1:6931-20917 GCA_023313725.1 Lithobius niger
ACACGGAATGGAAGAAAGGTGTGAGTGTATGTTTGCTCACACCGGAAGGAAGCCCAGGAGTTTCTGACTCTTTGAAGGACGATAGTTCGATTCCCATCGATCTTTTGGGTGTTAAGCATGTGAATATCTAACAACATTCAATAGAACATACTTCAAGAGAAGAGTAGCATTCGCTAGATTGGTTTTTGAAGAGAATAATGTGCTCTTGGCCAAACTGACTACAAAACCAACACAAGTAGAAGATGAAGATGAAACCACACTAGGTTCTTCAGGCAAGAAAGGCAACTTTCCTATGCATACTAATCAGCGGGGTCAGCCAACCCAGCCAATGAACTTACAGAATTTTTATTTTCACAAATTCCCGCGAATCAGGAGGCATTTAGAAGACAACAACAGTTCTCCAGTCACGAATTGGACATGCATTCTTTGCTGCGTGTAGACAGGAGGTGAGAGCAGCGGCATCCACCTGGAGCACTAAAAAATCTCTTTATTGCAACTGGTACTTGGTTCTACAGAAGCACAAATTAAACAAAAACAACCAAGTTTTCGTAAAGCGTCTGAATACCATACGACCACTCGATGCCTCCAACAAACAACTCGGCACCTGTTTTCGCAGCACGGCCAGATGAGTCGTCGTACGTGAACTGAACGATAGTGCAAGCTCAGTCTCTTGGGAAGGACAAAACCAAGCTTGGCCTCTGTGCTGTCCACACACAAACAGGTCAAGTAGGGAGAGGGGACTCCACCTTGGCTTGGTGGGAGGAACCCACCTTTGAAAGAAGGGCGGATTCCACCTCAGCCTAACGGCAGATTCCGGATTATTCAAGAGGACGGAACGCCAGCGTTAGAAGATTATCATGATGTGGGAGTAAGAAGCGGACAGGCCACTCGTTTAGCTTAAGACAGGATTTCACGACCAGTTAGAACTGCTGTAGTCACCATAAATGCAAGCACCAACGCTGCAGTTTACAATCATTTACCGATCTTTTAATTCGCCAAACAAGAAGACATCACAATTTTCTCGGCAGTTAGGTGCACAAACATGGCAAGAATTTTTGGACACTTTAATAAAATACAAACATGCTTTTCAGAAGCTATTGTTTTGGAATATATTTTTCCATTAGCCTTAACAGGTGAAGTTGAAACGCGGTAGCTCTGTTTTGAAAATTTTGAAGAAATTTTTCGTAAGGTGTATGAACCCCCAAACTACATTCGGCAGCTACGCAGAGAGTTGGAAAGTACATTCATGCACCAAGATGAGATAATTTCTCACGCCATTCAATGTACACAAACCTATTATGAACGTTTGGAGCCACAAGCGTCTGAACAGATCAAATACAAGAAATTTTCTTCTTTGAAGGAACTATCCAGTGAAGGTAATAGGCTCCGTGAATTAATTGTAAGGCCAACACACTTATCAACAACCACCAGAGCCAGAAAGAGCAATGTGCCAGCTTTGGCTTGGCAGAGGAAGACAAAACTGAGTACCCCTAACAGCAAAAAAAAAAAAATAGACAGCCAGCATGATTGCAAACAAACGGCCAAGGCTCCAGCACATAAGACATATTATTCTACACCAAAATGTTTCTTCCAGGGCTTAGATCCTAGGGGATTTCAGGCAGGGAAGTACACATCCACGACAACCAGCAAGGCTCGAGCAACCCACAAACCAAACAAGGATGCAGCTGAAGAGGCTGCAGCACAATAATATGTCAACAAACCGTCTTAAAAGGGACAGCACCAATAGAGCAAACAGTTAACACAGAATAAGTGAAGGAAACGCAACACTGATAGAGATGGATCACCGGGGTTGATTGGACGAATAACAGATGAACAAATGGGTAAAACTGGGCATGCAACAAGCCTCACAAGAAGTCAGGGCACCGGAAGACCAAACGAGCGCCATATAGAAATTGCATCAGGAAGTGTTTTGTTGGCAGGAGACGACGAGCACCAGAATAACGAACCTGTAGCACCTCACACGTACACCTCACAAAGTACGCCTTTCCGATGGTTTGTCTAAGTCCCAAATTGTAGGGTCATTGGAAGAATCAGTTATGTCCGGCAGCAGTACAGAGAAGACCTTTAACGCGACACAACGAAAAAAGACCACGAAAAACCCTTTCCCTTCTCCTCTACTCAGACCACCAACACCGAATGGAGAGTATGATCTAACCAAAAAGATTTGACATTCTACAAATGGTGTAGACGAGATCAGGACAATAGACAGCCCTACACCTCCGGTTTAGTGGCCTTTGGCAGACGATGGACGTTAAAGAAGAAGTTTAGCAAAACCAATGCAATTCTGGCAACAGTTGAGATACATGCAGACGTCCACAGTTTGGAAGATGTGTTGGTTGAACTAAAATCCTCATTTCCACTTGTAAGTAAGTAGTAGTAAGTAAGTTTATACCAATTAAAAATGGAACAGTAACTCACAAGAGCACAGGCTCGCGTGTGAGGTAATTAAAAATACGTCAATTCGGAAAAACACCATTTGTACTACAATATGGAAAGACAGTAAATAAAGAGTAACTAACCTATACAATAGGTTCATAAGAGAACAGGAACATAAAAAACGAATACAATATAGGTTAACAACATAACGAAACATTGATAATTAGCTCATTATTTTAAAAAAGGATTCCGTATCATCCAAAGACAGTAGCCAATCGTACGTTTGCTTCTTAAAAGTTCTAAAATTGCTTGCCTTCTTGCTAATTTTTGCAAAAATTTTTGGTGTTGCAGAGCAGGATGAAGAGAATAATGCAGATACAAGAGTAGGACCTGCCGGAGGAAGAGGTAGACTATGTGGAGTAAGATGAAGATGGTACTTGCACTTTGAATAAGCAACAAGAAGATAAGTTTTCAAGGGAATACGCAAATGGCGCAAAACTACTTGCTAGCTCTGATCATGGTAATATTGAACTGAACATTCCATTGTGACAAAATGTTCACATGCTGAAAGGACTTTGCATGACACTTAATCATCATGAGCAAGTATTTGCGTACACACTGTCCACAATAAAATTAATAAAAAAAAGTAGTTCCAGGTAAAATAGTAAATAATTCTGTAGGGTACTTTACATGTTTTCTGCAAAGGAAAACAGAAGACAAAATTTTAATTTTCACTATAAACTACCAAGCAGAAACAAGATAAACAAAAAAAAATCAGAATCAGTTGACTAGGAAAAATTCACTGGGATGTTTTTCTTTAGCAGGTTTTGACTTTAAAAGTTGAACAAATGTATTGTTTCTCACATTTTGTCTATGTTTTGAACCTAATCTAAAGCTAAGGGTGGGAGGGAGGGAAATGTGGCGCATGGCCTTGCATGTTGCTAAGTAGGAAATTTGAATGAATAAAAGCCTGTAAGGTGCAACATGTATACAATATTAACGCAACGTTTCGGGTCTGAATGCGACCCTTTATCAAGCGTAAAATATAAATAAAAAATAAAAATTTTTTGGAGTGGAAACTCAAGTCATATTAAAAATACACAAGAAAATAAAATCCAACCAACACCAACGAAAACACTAAGCACCAGAAGGACCTAAGACCAGTTAAAAACCCGGGCAATAGGGAGACCCACAGTCTACCTGCCAAAGCAGGTCGGCTGTGGATAGTGAGGAAAACCAGGTGGTTTATATACCCCTCACCCCTAGCGGGAAAAATCTTTAATTCCAAGTTTGTGTAGAGTCGAAATGTACTCCGCTATTTGATTATTAATGGGCATTATGTGATTATTATTTATACACTATTATCATCCTAAACCAACGCCCCCCCCCCCCCCGTTCATAATCACATAATGCCCATTAATAATCAAATAGCGGAGTACATTTCGACTCTACACAAACTTGGAATTAAAGATTTTTCCCGCTAGGGGTGAGGGGTATATAAACCACCTGGCTTTCCTCACTATCCACAGCCGACCTGCTTTGGCAGGTAGACTGTGGGTCTCCCTATTGCCCGGTTTTTTAACTGGTCTTAGGTCCTTCTGGTGCTTAGTGTTTTCGTTGGTGTTGGTTGGATTTTATTTCCTTGTGTATTTTTAATATGACTTGAGTTTCCACTCCAAAAATTTTTTATTTTTTATTTTTATTTTACGCTTGATAAAGAGTCGCATTCAGACCCGAAACGTTGCGTTAATATTGTATACATGTTGCACCTTACAGGCTTTTATTCATTCAAATCATATTTCGGTGTTTTTATCCTTCGCTTCAGCTAAGTAGGAAAGGCACCACTGGCCACATCTCCTAAAAGACACTAAACAAAACTGTAAGTGCATGTGTCGCAAGTCTGGACATGCATCCGCATATGTGCAGAGGTGCTCACTGTTTCGACATATAGTTGGGTGCTTAAGTAAAAGCCCAACTCGATGCCAGAAACAAGAAAGCCAATGCACGGGGTGGCCCGTGCATGGTCAAGAGCATAAGCTAAGCAAAACCAAAGCAAGAATCAAACAAGACGTTTAAATCGATGACGCATTCAAGAGTAGCCGTTGGTTTACATGAACCAAATGTGGCAAACAAGAGTTCTAGACCGAGTCTGATGCGTTTATCCTCGAGAAATGATGCGAGAGAGAGATTTGGGGCCTTAACCAAACATTTGTGTTGAGCCAGTCATTTCCTTTGTGCAATCACTATAAGCTGACATACCACAATACAATGACACTCTACCTTAACGATAAACTTAACACTACACAAGTAAATTAAAAAAAAAACATTCTTGAAGAAACATTAAAACTTGTACGTGATAACTTTATAATTAGTCAGACTAGAATGTAGTGCAGAAAGATTTGACTCGATAGACCGTTTTGCGCATATTTTGAAATAAGATTCACATGTTCAATTGTTCATAATAATTTGAGGCATCAGTATTTAAAAGAAGATATGGCTTACAAGAATTGCCTTCAAATTTTAAAATATACCCTTTTAAAGACGAGAGCAATAAAATAGATGCCCTGTCCAACATTAATAATTGTATTCGCTTTTTGGGAAAAAAAACCTCCCCAATAATTTCATTGTTAAGCAATGATTAACGTGTAGAAATCGAAGACTTCATGAATGCTTCGAATTTCACGGAGGTTACGCAGTAGCTTGCAAACTATTTGAAAGGAAAGCAGTCATTTCAGAATTAAGTGGGTCATATATCTATCTATTTATGAACTAGCTTACTTTTTGTGTCAGACTATTAATTACTAGGACCTGGTCACTGTAAATTAAATTCTGCTAAATATTCTATCAAAAAATAACAACAATATCACAGATGTGAAAAAACCACGTTAGTGGCCTACTCACCAAGTTCATTTTCAGCGCATTTTGTTAATGGGATGAGATCAGATTGTTTTCTGACCAATTTTTCGGTTTTTAACCATGAATATGTACGCTGACAATCTCTTTTTGAAAGGCAAGAGTGTGAGTTTAGTTTAAACCTTAATGTATAGTATCTGTGTCGATTATTTTTAGCTAATTGTGCTGTATTTTTGAACCTATGCTGCTGAAAAAAACTACCTCCGCGAAAGTACCAAGAGCTTGAGCAACCGATGATTAAAGGCCTGTTTTAACAGTTTCTTGCTGGTGTTTCATTAATCTTACTACCGTACCCAGCAAATGTGTGTGTTGCATCATGTATCTTAGGTGACTGTAGCTTTTTGACACGCACCCAACGTTAGCCATGGTGCCAGAAGGAGAGGGTCAATTTTGCTAGGTAATTCCTATCGGAAATCCTAGGTTCTTTTACATGCCACAATCGACATGAGCACGAGACATCACAGGGCCCTTCTCGTCCCGAAAATGCCAGGGGTGGTTGAGGCCGGATTCGAGACCGGTACCTCTGGCACTGGAGACGGTCATGCTAACCATCAGGCCACCTTGCCCCATTCTTTAGGTGACTGTCACACTTATTCAATCAGCATCATTGTTAAATCGCAAAGAAACAAAAATTAACCTTTGGCTAAACGACACCAAACAGAAATAAACCTATACAAAAAATCAACAAAAGAAGTCCTATCACAGCCAAAACCCAAATGGTTGAAATAACCTGCCTTCCCGCTATTTACAGTACTGGTAATCAGAGCAAAAAAATGTCTCGTCGCAAACACGTTTTGCTCAAGTTTATCACTCGATGACATTGCTCTCAGCACTCTACAACAATGGTTGTAACAATGCAATTCTCGTTAGACGTATAGCTCGGACTGAGAGTAGCTGCTCCGGTCCATACCCATCCGTCACGCATCAGTTTTAACTGCAGTGCAGCTGTGAGGGACAGTTGGTGGTAGCCATTTTTGCTCGGATATCGCTATTTTGAATGGCGAACACTTGGCAGGTTCTTTCACCGTGTTGAGTTTTGGCTATGGATAATCGTAAAACAAAATCAAAGACTGACAGTTTGCACTGAAAACAAGGCGGTATTTAGCATCTTCGGCAAGTCAACAAAGAATATACCAAAATAAGTCGCAGTTATGGGAAAATTATCGAGGTATATCCGAGATTAAAATAACCGGACAACGAATTTTATATCTTTGTGTTCGATTCCTGCCCTCCGGATCACCTAAGATGGTCACACCATCAATTTTGAGCCCAATGGCGTCTAGGAGCATAGTGTTACCACTAACGGAACGCTGCATAAAATGCACAACTTTAATTGCATAAAATGCTGTATGTAACGGTTTTCATTACTTTGACAATAGAGTGCTTTAAATTACCATTTATTATACTGTAGAAGTAACTGGCCAAATTCCTTTAATTCCAACTAACTCTTCAAATTCATTGTTTACCTCAAAGTAAAATTAATTTTCTTCTTACCTTCTTCTTCAAACAAACGTCAGGGGTCCCAATCCTCCATCTTCTCTTCCATGCGCCTTAACGTGGTGCCTATAATTTAAATGAAATAAAAAATTACACTAATATTCAAAATTAAAAGTGGCAGCAAAATAATAATAAATAATTAACAGAACAACAGAAAAGAATCACACTTGACTAAAAAAGCCACAGAAAACCCACGAGTCAGGAGGTGCCGATAGTTTTTTAAGCAATACCTTCCCTCGCTTACACACAAAGGTATTAGGCGTCATTTGAGATTGACACACATATTTTGCCAGCATGACCAGAGTTTTTAGTAAATACTCGTTCTGAGGCAGCATGTTGTGTTACGAGGAATGGAATGAGGAATGTGTTGTGGTTCAGTGGTAGAATACTCACAAGCCATGCGGGCGTCCCGGGTTCCATAACCGGCCGATGCATGAAATTCTGAAGTGAGTGAAATGAGGATCTGGGCATGATGAGACGGATTAATCCATGGCAGTGGAATTACGTTGATAAAGAGACCAAGACAGTTTCTCCTTGTACCAATGTTTTGGTGGTAAAAGCAACGCTGTACGCGGTAATCAGAATAGCGGCCTAACTTTTCTAATGGAATGAGGATGACATAGTTATGAAGATTAGGAAAGTGTTATTACCTAAATTGGGATAATACGGGGAAGTTAATAGAGCAAAAATACATTTGAAGTACATCGGAATATGCATAGGTGGGAATAAGGAAATATGGAAGCTAACAACCCTAGTTCCAAATCGAACTTTACCAAGGTTGTCATGGCAAAGCATGAGGTGTCATTGTTATACGTCGAGATGGAGTCAAGTTAGGTTTTGTTGACACTTTGACAATGATCCTCTGGGAGAGGCATGTTGAGGTGAAGCACCTGCACCCAAGGCCCACAGAGACACAGATGGATAGAGACTACCTATGAGATGAAGGTCCATAAATGACGGCGCTTTGGCAGTACGGTTGTGTGGATGCAGGATGAATCTCTACAGTGTTTCTGTCAGTTATATCAAACGTTTGCCGGTTTTCGTTTGATGGTTAAATTAAGGAAACTCTAACAATAAAATAACCCTTCCACCCCCAAAAAACTATTCAGTGTCGCGGGCCCAACTGATAAATTTCACACCTCCTAACTGATACTGCTCCTCCCTCTCCTTCCAACGAAAAGGATTGTGTTCACAACTGGAACCAATGATGCCCTGGAAATAAACCCTCATAAGTTTGTCGTCTCGTACTTTAGGCAAAATAATCTGCGTCATATTAACATGATCAATAGTAGCTCAACCCATTCTTAGACTTCCATTTTATATCTTGGTCGATTCTCCCCCTAAGTTTAATGCACACACATATAGTGTTGTTTCCAAAACATTCACAAAGCTTGCTTTATCCTTGAATGTTTCTCCAAAAAGAGGATTCGAATTTTGACTGTGTTATTTAAAACTTTTCTGCGTCTAGTTCTCGAATACTATTCACAGATTGCACGCCCAGGTTAAAGACCTTTTGGATTTAAAGTAATTTCGATTCCTGTCAGCGGTGCCTAACCAAATGGCGATCTTTCACAAAGCTGCTTCCTTACCAAAAAAGCCTAGATAAACTTAATCTTACTGCCATCAACGAAAGGGTCATTCATGACGATCTTATTCTTCCGTATCAGATCCTTACAACCACCTGGGATGTAAAGCACCTTTTTTTTTTTATGTCTGACGCCAACTGTCACCAGGCATCATAACTTCAGACTACGTGGTGGCCTCTCATGTTTTAAACGTGGTGGCCTCTCACGTTTTAAAATCAGTCACTGTTTTGTTACTGAACGTGTAGTGCGGCCCCGGAATGACCTCTCTACTACTCTTGGCTCTGCTCATTCCATCAATGCCTTAGGTCCCGGCTGGACTCTTTCCGGGCTGGCACTTATTTGTTGTGTTGGTTTTGGTTTCGAGGATGGGTTGGTTGGGCACATTATGAACGCTTGCACTCTTGCACTGTCAAGTCTTCTATTCTATTCTATAGCTGTTTGTACTTTGTAGATTTATTGGTGAAAAAAGTCCAAATCTCAACCAAAAAAAAAATAATAAGTACTAAAAAAATGTGTGGCTTCGTTAGGCCCTCTTTAGCCTCGCTGGAGGGGCAGTTGACTTCCTTGCGCCTCCCTCAGCTAGCTCGCATTGCCTATTTGTACCAGGAAA
Source organism: Lithobius niger (assembly GCA_023313725.1). Classification (NCBI taxonomy): domain Eukaryota; kingdom Metazoa; phylum Arthropoda; class Chilopoda; order Lithobiomorpha; family Lithobiidae; genus Lithobius; species Lithobius niger. The sequence goes on from JAHWFP010096776.1 coordinate 15,935, forward strand.
GGGGTTGTTACAGTCTGGTTTTCCGTTTTCTAAATTTCTTCATTCTACTTCTGGTGGTCAAGGTATCTTATATAATTATTAAATAAACGTAACGAGAAAAAGAACAAATAAGGAATTTCTTCCAGGACACTTGTCTAACAACGCAAGTGTGAAGATGGTCCAAAATAAATCTTCGAAACTTGTTTTAAAATCTTCTTCTTTTTTTTTTTGGTAAGGTAACTAAATCAAAAACCAATTCTGGCTTCAATAAGCTAGTTTTTTCCTCCTCAGCATCTGTTCGTCCAAGGGGAAATGTGGTAATGACCGCATTTTCCCAACATAACGCGATAAAATCTTGAAGAGTTGATCAGCGTTCACACCAGAGCGTGGCCGCAGCTTGAGGACCATGAACACTACTTAGCTCTAGTTAAAACCAGAATCATGTATTTAGTAGTGTTGGGCGGTACAAGAAATGTTTCAGCCGGTGCGGGTACCAAGCGGGTACGGGTAGGCCAAAAAAAATCTTCTAACATTTTTAGTTAACATGCTACCCAAGTAGAAATGCAAATATAAGCAGATGCTGGTTGTAGCATTTGCAAATTTGGCTCCACCTTTGTGCATTGTTTAAAATTCCAATTGTTGATCTTTAACTGATTGTTGCACTGCTTTGAGCCCTACAACACAAGGACTAAATGAACTATAGTTATAATTTTAGCGCCTTTTTTCATATTAAAATAACACCGCTATTTTAACAATGCACGGTATTTGACACCGTTGCATTTTTGGCACCGCGGTACACCGTGAGAACCGGATTACCGCCCAACACTAATATTTAGCACCCTTAAAAGAGGTACTTAATTCCGCCCTAGTCCACCAACATCTGGGTGAAGTCCCCGGCGTAAAAGGTAGTGTCAGCACTTTCAGAGACGTTAACTAAATTATACAGGTGTCGGAGGCAAGTTCCCCCCCCCCCCCCCTCCAAGGGGGCTTGGTAGGTTTTCACCATGAATGCCGTGTGCCATCGCTGTGGACCAAATAGGGAGGTCTTTCATAATTAGTGTTGTTTAAGAGATAAGGCTAAAATCTCGGTAAACGAAACCAATTTCACCAGTCTTATCTAGTACCATTGTAATCTTTTCAAACACATAATACCGTTAAACCTGCTATAATAAACGTTCCGTTACGTTAGTACAGTCGAATCAAACCGATTGTCATGCGATGGGTCACTTATACTTATGTCAAACTGTATTAGGCTGGTGCTTAGTATTAAAGAGCTGGTTTTGAGTGGCGCTAACTAGATACGACCCTCTGCATGAGGAGGATCAGTGAAAAGTGGAGAAGCCACTCTAGCTGCCCCTGTTGCCAGGGATGCGAGATGACTGATGCTGTTGCTAAGCAACGCTCACCGCCAACACTCACGAGTCCCAGCTTTGAAATGGGCGAAGAGCGAATTTAACGGGCCAGTTCGATTCGTCACCTGTCTGAAACTACAACTTGAAGAATAAAAATATGGAAAGGGGGGGGGGGGGGGGGAAACTTTCGAGTTCGTACGTAGGGCACTTTAAATTGACAAATGTTCAGAGATAAAAGCTTGTATAGCTCTGCAAAACCGAAAATTGAAAACGTAAAACATGGAATTTCATAAATGAAACTGTTACTACTGTAAAAAAAAAACCGTTGCAAGGCTGTACGGAACTCAGAAATAAAGAAAAGAGGAAACAAGCCGAACAACAAAAATCATACAGTAGAAATCATGTAGTACAGTAAACCACCTTTTGTACACTTACGTTTCGTTGGAGTGGCGTGACTCGGAGTCGAACTGGCAACCCAATCCGTGCAAAGATCATTGACATAATGCCTTTATCGTTATGTTACGTTATGCGATCTGGGGAGGATTGGGTTGCCTGTTCGAATCTAATCAATGTGTAAAGCCTAAAAAAAAGTGTACAACATATAAAAACATATATTGTGCATTTTTTAAGCTTTACATATTGATTGTATGTACAAGTGCTTTTTAACTTCAATGTTCGAATCCAAGTTCGGCCACTCCAACGAAATGTAACCTAAGTGTATAAAGGCGGCTTATTGTACTACATTATTTTTATTGTATGGTTTTTGTTGTTTGGCTTGTTTTTCTCTTTCCTTTGTACAATTTACAGCAATTTACGTAATGCCCTCAGCTAAATGCGAACCAATGCCATAAAAATGAAATCCACATTGCAACCGTGATATCTACTACGTGAGGTATAGGCCCTATAGGTATTTATTAAATCCATTTCTTTAAGCCTAAATCCTCTGAATCAAACTAACCCTCATATAAATGTGTCCGCTCTATTTTCACCCTTACCAGATATTTTAGAAGCAATAAGAAGGGCAGCAAAGAAAAGGGCAATGACGCGAATTCAAGGCTCATGGTCAGGGCCGAAAGAATGCTCAAAAGTGACCGAAGAAAATACAACTTTAGATTCGACTATTTTTAATAAAACGGTGCTGACAATCAGTACTTGTTTATTATCAAAATCCTGTTTAGTTCTTACATAGAGTCGGTTTTCCTATTAGGCCCGGGACGTCCGGTAGAAGAGCACTTTTTCAAGGGCAGCACTAAGTAGGCTGCAAGGCCCACGGACTCGTGGTGTGAGTTTTACGAACTTGCCCACTCATTGCATTTCTGCCTATTTCTTGAGTCTTGAGAGCACGGCGTGCTAGGAAAACTGGTTGGTGCAAAAATGCGAGCATTATTAGAAACATGAAATTCAGTATAAGGGCGCGTTTACGCAACGATTCGCCTTTGCATTCTCGCAGCGAGAATCTAATCGCGATTTCAAAGGTGTCGTTGACATGGTAACAACGCTACGTGGATTAGCTAAATCCGACGTCGTTTGAGTAAATGATTGCAGTCTTCTAATCTGTGCCAATAAGATAAAGAATTCCTCTTAACGAAACAGTTTTCCCAGTCGCATCTGAACTCACATTATTGAGTGTTTTCGTTGCGAGGCGGGAGAACTAAAAGCGCCGCCATGTTGGAATTTGAGGTGATTTCTAGCTTCTAGCTGCGAGAATGCAAACGCGAGTCATTGCATAAACGCGCCCTAAGGCCTGGTAGCTCTTTTTCTTAATAACGTCAATCAATATACATTCGTAATGCGATTAGACGAAAAAACGAGAAAAAAATTGCATATATTATTTTTTTAAACACTAAATAGTACACTAGATAGTGTACTCTTATAGTATGTATGTACGTGCTTAGTATACCAAATAGATACTAAACAAGAGTATACTAGTATACTAGTATACTCAGTACTGAATATACTGAAAGCAAAAAAAAAAAACGGCATAGAGGTTATTGGTGTTACATTCTTAGGATGAAGCTGAATCCAGTGAGAAGAAATCGATTGCACACCATGTTGTTTCATTCCACTCTAGAACAATAAGACATACGTCGCAATTTCAGTAAAAATATATTTAATAAGTTGTAAACTGATGCTAGCTATGCCAAAACAGTCGAATTCACAGTCAGACAGTCATGAAAGGAAATTTGGAATGGGTCCAAATGCACGTCCCCCCCCCTCCCAACTCTTGAAACGTATACGTGTTTACATTTACCAGAAGGAAAGCTTCTCAAGGCGATTTACGGCAACTAGTATTGTCGTGATAATAGTTCCCGATTTGATTTCTTCAATTCTGAGTAAATTTCATCCTTTCCAGCCGGAAATTAACCGTCTTTCAGAAGTCCATGCTTTCATGCCTGAAAAAGAGGCAAAGTAAACTCCAGATTTGCCAGCTACCGTACAACCTGTAAGTTCTCCATGTATGAACGAGGTAGGAGGTGGTGGACAGGATTCTGGTTATCATCTTAGCCGTCAATAAGAATCCTATATCGTTCCAAGTGAGGTCCATCTCACGCGCGACGGGTTCATGCAAGCGGTGGCGAGGGTCGCCCGAGGAAAAACACAGAGGCAAAACCACAGAGGCAAAAATACAGACGCACAACCATTCGCAGAATAGCGCACATGTGCATATCAGCAACTGCACGGGGTAAAAGTGCCACTGTTCAGTAGACACCAAACAGTGCTTTCCCTTACAACGATGGATGGTCAACAGAAAATGAGGCAAGTGGGATGACCGTCGCCAAATAGACGACAGGCTCCATGGCTCCCTGCAACCGTAGGCGGTCATGAAAAACAGGGGAGGAAAGCCAAAACAAAACCTCACCGATGAGCAAATGTGAGATCACAACAACTAACTCAAACGCAAGAAACGCAAGCAAAAGAAAGAAGATAGGCAACAGGAGAAAGCCAAAAAAATTGAAGATGCAAAACGAAAAGCAGAAGCTCCAGCTTCGACAGGCGAACAAGACTTGGCTGAGTTAAAAATAAAAGTCGAGGTACAACAACAGCATGTCAAGGATTTACAACGAGCCTGTCGACCCAAAACGGATAGTATATATGCAAATGGAACCTACTCTGGGGAAGGGAAGGAAGCAAGGATGTCATGGCACTACCTATGTGATTTATGCGTTTCCAATGATGATCCCAAAACCAATGAATCACGCACACTGGAACGATGAAGTACAAACCAAGCCAATCAAACCGTGAATGCCGACTTTGAGGCGGTAGTATGTAACAGGGTAGCACCAAAGCCATTGGTCAGAAGAGACAGAGTGGTTCACCCTTCGTCTGTGAAAATGCAATAGGCTACGCCTACTCTCAAGGTGGTGCCGAAACGTGTTGACATGGTGCTGCCTTATTTGTTATAGAAGCATCAGAAGTGGATATGGCATGTTCCAGTGGACACTCATCATGTTGCTTGACAGTAGACTTGCGGAGCGCTGTCTTGCCGTTGACCATCCGCTGCCGAGTCATAGGACTCTTCCCTTGACATAACTGTGTTGGGAAACCAGGCAAATGACTTGTTTTGGGGGCCATGTTGCCCTGTTCACAGAAGTTGCCTGCCTGCTGAGCCATGACAGCTCAGCAGGCAGGCAACTTCTGTGAACAGGGCAAC